>UELX01002498.1:0-30645 GCA_900480035.1 Eupelmus urozonus | reverse complement strand
TGAAAAACGGACAACGTCAGCTTCTAGTAAAACATATAATCTTCAGAAAAAAATTTTTCCTACCTGGTCTAATAAAATTTAACCACGTAATTTTTTGTTTCCCGTATAATATTCTGTGTAGATTCCTACCCCCACCCTTTCACTTCGCCTTAATACTCCAACTACACTTAGACGCAAAGAATAAAAGTCAGGAGCCGCATCAGGCATTGAAGCTTGACTTGAATAGAAAAATCCAAGGGTCAAGCTCGACACGATTTTGCGCATAATCGTTGAATAGCCCATCAGCGCTGCGCGGTCTCTTTTAAGAGGATCGATTCGCCGCAACTCCGCCTTTGGCTTCTCGGAAAGTAGCTCCGGGTACTCGACCTCAGCATTGTTGCGCTCTCGAGCTGTAAAACCGCCGAATAACCATTATTTCCTCTTCGTTGCGTATTCAATGTAAAAATGAAAACCGAGAGCGCAGCCCTGGAACAATAAGAATCGAGCGTTTTAACAACGGGATCCCAATTTGCTTTTCCATTCTGATCGCAAAATTTTAGTTTATTGTGTATTCGCGGTAAAATTAAGTAGAGAAATACGCACCGTCATTGTGACTAATAGAATATGACAAAACCAGGGTTCGCAGGGCGAATTTTTTTTCTACTCCCCGAATTTCACGGCTAAATCGCACACCTCGCTCCGTCTTACCCTCGTATTTACATACGCGCATTTAAAGTCCGTCATCACTCAAGCCGAGGAGATTCATTAATAACCGGCCCGTCTCACGGCGCGTAATCAACTGAGCTTGAAAATGTATAATAAAAAAAATCGCTCGCTTCGCTGCACAGTCTCCCTCCGCGTCGTCTTCTTCTAAAACAAGTAAAGAGAGTGAAAAGATAGTCGTTACGCGTCCGTCAAGCTAAGACGCTTCTCTTGTTATCGCGTAATTCGCTCGCTTATTGCATATGGCAAGTCATACACAGATCGATCCACGAAATTTTGTAACGAAACGCAGCCTCCCCTTTTTAGATGGAGAAAGTAACGTCAACGTCTAAGTATAACGATATTCTTCCCCAAGAAAAAAGCGCGCGAGCTTAGGATTTCCGGATTTCGCAGAGGAGGGGAGCAGTGATCGAGTCCAATTGATGAAAAGACGCTGCGTCTGGAAGAAAGCGGGCTTTTGTACCGGTGAAATCGGATGGAGATCGAACGCGCGCGAGGTGGAAAAAAGTGCGGAAGAATTATTGGAATGGCCTAAGGGATTAAAGCGTGTGATGCCGAGGGTGAAAATTGATTTTATGGATGGAGATTCGAGGGATGCGGCACTGCAGGGATGCTTATGGAATTTTTTTTTGCGAGTTGTATCAGGTCTGAGAATGCAAAAAATGGGAGAAAGGACTGGATTGTGATAAAAAATATTCTTTTATTGCATTGACAAAGGTGATTTATATAATGTGTTTCTATGATTCTTTGTGATACTTTGTATTTCTGTTCCAAAATCTACTATGCATTTGTAGTAATTAAAAAATGTTTACTTTCATCAAGTAATTAATACTGTGATTGCATTATTTTTGCATTGTTTAATTGGCATCTTATGTCAATACGTTTATATTTATTGATAAAAATAATTCATAGATTACCATTCAATTCCAAGCTGCAAAAAACTTAATTAAAACTTCTAATTAACCAAAGTAACTTCCATCTTACCCCGTCAATTAAATAACCGAAATAAAAAAATCGTTACATCTCAACAGAACCACAAACCCGTCTCTTAACCACAGACTCCTCTAATCCTTAAAAACCAACGAAGACAAACGGCGCTACGCGGATAAAATTAAAAAAGCATCCGCAACTGCCGATAAATTTCACCTCTCTCTCCTTCTCTCTACCGATCCATCGCGCCAAAACCTTTAGTAAACCCATATAAAAGACAGCAGCAGCAGATCAACACCGTATATACCCAAAAGCGACATCCCCCTTTTCGGTCCTTTAAGAAAAACCCGGTCCTACAGTGCACACATCGACACACAAGCGGCATGACGCGATCGATTCCGAACAATGCGTCCCCCAGCGTCCCTTTTAAAATCCCCGAATCGCCAAATAAATCTCCATATCTCGCGCGCTGAAAGGAGACGAGCTGGAGGGGGTGGCGTCCTGTCTATTCACGGAAGAAGCTGCCGGGACCGAGGTGATTTCTTACGCGAGTCTGGAGAATGAAGAAAGAGAGAGAGAGGGAGAAGGATAGGGCTTTTGTGAGTTGACGGTATGGAAGAAGGATGGTTCGAGGGAGGAGAGCGACGCGTGCCGGAGCTGTGATTTTTTGGTGGGGGAGATGGAGAGTTGGTGTTGTGAGGATGTGTACCGATGCAGCTTGGGATGGGTGAGGGAGAGGGGGGAAAAGTCGATTTTGGAAGAACCGTTAGGTTTTTGAAGATGCGCGCGGTGTGGTGATTGATTTTTGGGCCTTTCAGTTTGATTTTGAAGGAATTAAAAGGACTCGTTGAATTTCCGTTCCTTTTTTCATTTTATAGTTAATAATTTTATTGAAAATTGTATGTTTTAATTATGACACTACTTTTTACAAATGTTCATAGCAGCGCGGATAATAACTCACTATCTACCATTACACCAGCCAACAATAAATCACCATCACAATGTACATTACCATTATAATTCATGAATTCGCGTCTCGCATCCTTAAGAAATCACCAAACACTGTAAGCGATTTGTATGCAACGCAGCGTTCAATTGCTTTATTTTCACACAAAATTTAACAGCCAACCACTTACGACTTTTCCCTCAATGCAATGAAAAATTTCCCGACCGATCCGTCCTCCTTCACGACGAATTTATCGAGCGACAAACGCGTTCCTTTCACATTCGAAAGCTCGGACGCTGGCCTGAATAGCGAAAAAGTCCTTTTCAAGAAAAAAAAGAGAAGAAACTCAAAGAAGAAGAGGAAAAAAGAGCGAGCTCGGACTCTCCTAGAAAAAGGAGCACGCGCGTGCCGATGGTCCATCTATACTATACACGATGGACTTTTGTCGAAGTAAGGCCTCAGGATTGAGCCGTCCTGAAAATTAGTGCGTTTTTGATTCTGCTCTTTGTAGGATATAGTCGCTTTGTCGAGGCGCGATTTATTCGAGGTTCACCGGCCGGAAGGCGATTCGATTTTCGGAATTGCCGGAAAATATGGATAGTGGACGCGTTCCGATTTTTGCTTTCTCACTTCGAGATGTGCACTTTGAAGCTCTGTTTATAATGAAGATTGATCGTGCAGTTTTCGTAAGGAGAATTATCGTTTTCTAAATCAAGAGGCTGTTTACGTTCTCTGAAAAATCGGACAAAGCCTCGACCCTTTGATCGGCGGAGCAGACAACAAAATCAAATTACAGCCCTACCGGTTGCTCATTGTCAGCCTGTAATTTGATTTCCTCCCTCTGAGAAAAAAAAAACATGCACACAATCGCCATCCCTGCACAAAAACTCACGAAAATCGGCAAAAAGTACACCGATCCGATCAGAGCCTCCAATGAAAAAACATATGCCGCCTCCGGCGTAGCTGATAGCTATCACGTGTACATATACGGAAAAACACAGTTGCACAGAGGGGCTATAACGAGCCGAGAGCTGACAGATAATGACAAAACCGTATACGTAGAAAGTGCACCCCTCGCGGTGTCAGAGAAAAGGGGGTGGAACTAGGGGGCCCGGATTGGGTGAGTATAGGTACGCACAGTGGAGGGTAAGTTGGGTGAAGGGGAGAAAAGGAACGGATGGCGGGCGCGCACTTGCGGATTGCGATGCAGGTACGGTTGCGCTGCTCTAGGGGGTTTCTCTGCTTTTACACTTGCCTGCTTCTCTGATTTCGAGTTTTGGAGGAGATGGTTTATTTTAGGAGAGTTGAATGAGTGGTTTTGAGCTGTTTTTTTAAGAGAATAGTTATAGAAGAGAAAAATCTTTGAAAAAATTGAAAAAATTGTTAAATTTTATTAGAAAATTTTACAAGATAGTGTATGGTAAATTTTATACGACGGATCTTGAATTTTTTACACTTGTAGTGAAATTTCTTGTAAAGTTTAGTAATTTTTTAGATTTTCTCAATCTGTTGCATGTTACCGTAAATTATTGTAATTTTTCCAAAGATTCTTCTCACAGTATAAATTTTAATTTTTTGATTTTTTTTAAAGATAATCAGTACACTGAGAAAAATCCTCAGTGTTAGAAAAACCAGAATCTCTAATAAAAAAAGTTCTAGCAATAAAAACTAGAATTGTATATAATTGTACTATTTGTTATTAGAACAATTTACGTACTATGTTAACAAAATAATAATAAATATAGTAGCACTTACATTAATTATATAGTAAGTTTTACATGAAAAAAGAGTAACCTTAATATTTTTAAAAGTATATTCTGCACAAAAATATCAAGTGAGTTTACAATATTTTTCTAGTACAATAATCACTCCTAACTAATTAAAAATTCTGATACTACGTATTTTTTTTTTTTCTAGTAAACGCTACCAAAAATTGTATAATTTCTATAACAACGATTTAGGGTTGAGGACTTAAGCAACGATATCTTCTAGTAACTTTCTGGTATTATAAACCAGAATTTTCTCTTGGTGTATTACACTGACAGACTTTTTCATAAAAATTACAGGGAATGCGATTCCCGATAATTTTTACCGTTACGCACAATATTTTTACTATAATTTCCATAATTTTTTGAGGTGCTGCAACCCGTCTCAGGTTTACCGTGACATTCCCTGTAACTTTAATGGAAAAATTCTCTCAGTGTACATTCTTTAAAACCTTCACAATCTTTCCAACATATATTGCAAAAAAACCTCACTAACAGTAACAATATTACTCCCACCAATAGCGCAAACCATCCAAAAAAAAATCTCCAACCATACATCCCCAAGAACTCAATCTTCACCAAGCACAAAGAGAAGCTACCTTTTCACCTCCGACCTTCCAGCTCCGCGCGGTCCGCACCCCTAAGCGCGCGCTCGCGCACAAAAAAACGCACTTGTGAGAGAGCACCTCGCGCTCGTCCACGTGGAAATCTTTTCACGTGCCTCCACCTCGCGCGAGCGCACTGGTGCTTTTCTCCGAGGCTCCGAATTAAGCCGGCTTTGTCCTCGCTCGTCGAGTTGATGCGAGCGCGATGGCATGGGGTCAAGTCTTGGATAAAGGAAAAAAATATCGAGAAGGATTTGAGGGAGAATGGCTGGGTCAGTTATTGTGAGGCGGGCTGGATGAGAGCTGGTTGACGGGACGTGACGTACGTTTTTTGTTGGATTAAAAAGGTTCGGTATGGTGGAATGGTAAGTAAAAAGTCGTGGAATACGTTTGACTTAATTTAAAACTTTTGATATTTCAAGCTTTAAATCTAGGCATTCGCTCGCGGCCATCATTAATCAATCTTCGATCGTTTTGCCTATTCCAATTTTCCTCATTATGCAGATCACTTTGCAATTATAATTCAGCGGGGAATCAATCTTTCTCGCCCCTCAACCCTAAAAATCTGCATTATTCCCGAGCATAAATAGGCCCACATGTACACACATCGCACGCGCGCATATATACACACACATACTTGACTCGTGCAGGGCACGACCGTCATATCACAACCGATTATACAGAGCGGCCTATTTTTTGTTATGCAGGCGCGGCTCTTAATCCTCGTGCCGATTGTTTGCAGCGAAATTTTCAATGCGTACATTCGGGACATTTTTATTATTGATTTTTCAAGAGCGGGGCGCGTGCTGCACACCCTTTTGTTGTCGAGAAGAGAAGAGGCATTACGGAGAATTTATTGTGGATGTGATCGGCGAAAGTGTTGGGGCTCGATTGGATTTTATAGCTTTTTGAAGGCCTATAAGAGCCATTGTGTTGTAAATTTTCGAAACTTATGCGGATATCGATTTTGAAGTGATGCTTGATGTGACGAACGAATGTTGAGTATTGAAAGATAGGACTGTTATGTTAAACTGGCAGATATTGGTTTTCAGAAAAATATTCAAAAACTAAATATTTAAGATAATAAACAATTATTCTAAAACAATCATGCTGATATGCTTTTATATTATTAAAATGAGTTAATTTTCTTACATAATTACGCGGAGAAAAAATTCCTCCTGGACCTTTATTCATAAATAAAAAGTATTAGCTATAGATCATTTAAATAGATCGATTATTCACTAAATGGTACGAGAAGTAAAAAACGAAACAAAATTAAACAGCTAATATATATTTTTTAAATTATACATATTTTTACAATTTATGAAACGCTTTCTGTCCAATTTAAATGTTTCAACTCTAATAATAAAGAGCACAGTATAAGACACACACTCGCGCTCATATAAATAAATCAATAAATTTTCTGAAATGATTTGTTTTAAAATCTTAATAACATTTCTATAACGGCGCCTTTGGAGAGTTCTAACAAAATTTTCTGGTTTACTGTTACAACGGAAGCAATTAAACATCTTATAAATAATAGTGCACCTCTAGCCACGACTAAGAAAAACAATGTGGATAAAACCATTCACGAAATTCGTCCGCTAGCTGCGCGTCCCAGTACATAAACAGTCCTTTATTATTTCAGCTCCATTGTGATATCTCACGCGCATTCATCGGCCGCCAACCATATGCGCCGGCGCGCTCACTGCGCATAATCAACCACCGTAATAATCCCTCAGCGTAATAAAAATCATCGTAGCGCTGACTCCCGAAATTTTCCCGCGTATATATATGTGTGCGTGCGTGCGATAGCACTAGTATCTAGATTCATCGGTGGGAAAATAAGCATGAAGTTGATGGCATGGGGATAAAGTGAATTATGTTTAGTTTTATCAAATTTTGTAGTAAAATGGACAAAATTTTCTGTGATTTCTATCAAAATTTATATTAAATTAGTAAAATATAATTATTAAAACTTTATATTTAATTACTTTTTATTAAACTTTTCCTACAGCAAACATTTGATTCAGCGTTATTAGATAGTGGGTGATTTGAAAAAGCATTTTTGTCACATAAAATGATATTTCAAACATAATATTTTTATTAAACTTATATATAGTGTTTTATTAAGTTTATTAACATAAGCTTGCTGTATTTGAACTATTACACATACTTAAAATTACATGGCAGGCACTGTTATAATATTGTAATCATTTCCTATAAAATCTGTCGAAAATGACCCAATTTCTACATCTTTGCTTTTCTGGAAAGCAAACTTCATTATCTAAATACAAATCAGCAAAATCCAAAGTAGCTCCTGAAAAATTCCTTCGCCCTGCACCCCAACAACCCAATGATCCAAGAAGCAAGTGTGATCCTCCCTCCTTCATCTCCCAAGTCAAAGGTCACCCAAAGTCTCTCCCTTCCGCTCACCCTTTAAAAAGAAACCATTAACGTCCGTCGAAGGTCGCCATAACCATCGTCATCATCGAAATTTGCGCATCTGCGCAAGTGACTACATGTTCAGGTTGCCTCTACACACAAAAGACATACCTATATATGCCATATATATACGCACAGCCGAAAAAGGAACGCGCTTGCGCGCGCGCGCGACTTGTTTTTGTGCGATGGGGGAGAGCCCAGCTAGAGCATTGGTCGCGCACACGTGCGCAGGCACGCGTCCCCCCGTTGATCTAACAAAGGGCCCGCACGCACGAATATACAGCGTTAGGTGCCTACGTGGAGGGGGCATAGATAAATAGAGAAGGAGAGAGAGCTGGCTTTGTCCGCGCGCGCAGGAGCTGCCATAGATAGGGAAGAGAAGGTGGAGATAAAGAGGACAGAGGTGTGGGAGATGCCGGAGCGAGATTGGAGAGCTCTCGGGGCCTGTTTGAGAGGTGGTTTTGAGAGAATTTGTTGTTTAGAGGTATCTGGATTTTTGGAGGTTATTATAACGATATATTTTTTTATGTATATTGTTTAAAGGTTTGTTTTATTGTAGGGTTTATTTGAAAAAGTAATTTATGCAAGTCTAACCTCAAAATCACGACTTCGACATGATTTTTTAGCTGATGTGGTGAGTCCCCCTCAATGAGCACATAACCTCGATGAGATATAGTTTGATACTGGTGTGTAAATTGCTTATTTACCTCGTTTGATATTTTCAATCTTCACTTTGTTTGGGAGAAAAATGTACTATTTTGTATCCTGAAAACAACAAGACTTTAGTTTTTTCATATCTATTTTTGTGTACGTATTAACACAATACTTACTTGTCAGAATGCTTGCTCAATTAACAAAATCGTGGCGTTAAACGACAACCTAACAAACGCGCCTGCAGACCGAGCCAAACATCAGCAACACCTCATCACATCTCCCAATACACACGCACTGCCCGCTCCCCTCGCATCCACCCCTCTAAAACGCATACCTCCATATACATACCCGCGCACGCGTGCGCATAATAATCACCTTATTCGCAAAGGGCCCCAAAAACGCGCGTCCGCGCGTGACGAAATCCGCCGAAAAAAATCCCCTATACATATACCTATATAAGCTCATACAAACGCTCACGCGAAAGCGAACCCCCCGCGTGAGCTGCGCACGTGCGCACGGCGGTTCGACGAAGCGGTATAGTGCAGGGGCGCTGCTGTGCGCGCGCGCGGATCGCTATTTTCGGAACTGGGTGTATAGAGGGCCGACGGACCTTGACCTTCGCGATCGATCGGATGTGGTTATTTTTTTTTACGACCGGGGTATTGTGGGACGGATATGGGGCTGAGGAATTATATTGGCGTGGATTTATCCGTCAGGCGCGCGAGTGTGTGCGGATTGCGAGGAGATAAGGTGTGTTACAGGAGAAGCTTTGTTGCCTGTGTGGCCTTGCGACAGATGGCACTTTGGCTCGGTAGTCGGCAATTTGGCTTTGGTTGATGCTGAAGTTTTTGGAAAAGCCGGGAGTTAATGTTAAGGATACGAGATTGTGCGATTGGACGTGTAATTTTGAAGATATAGTGATGTACAAGGGAGATTCCAAGAAAATGTAATTTTAAAATTTTGCTTTCTAAAAGAGAAAGCTGTGTAGCGGCGGCATGTTTAAAATTCATATTTTATTTAATATTTCTTTTTACTGTAAAATAAAAAATATAGGCATAAATCATTTTGACCTAGAGTAATGTAATTTTATGTATCGTTGTTTAGCTTAACGTCATGAATGCGGGCTCTTACAGCTTTGTTAGGTACTTTAAAATACTGACAAGTGTAAATTAGTTGAAACCCTTTAAACGTCGTTATTAAAACTAATATTGTTTTAACTCTCAGAAATAACAAAAAAACAACTAACAAAAATATTATACCACAAACTGTTTACCATAGTATTAAAAAAAGCCGTTATACGTACGCTTAAAAATGATTTGTTGGGGTATTTCAAAACGCTCGAAAAATACAAACTCCATCCGTCTTTTAATTACGCTTCGACTTTTTTGAGTTCCTTCTCAAATAACAACCAGACCATGTACGATTTGTCATTTGTTAATTTTAGCTCGCAAGCATAAGTATGTGTGAGCTCCATTAAAAAAAAGTTAGCCGTAAAAACTGTTACTAGTAGTTTCTCTGACACCCTGGCGCTTCTAAAATTTTTCCCATTACAACTTCTCATAAAATCTGGATTTGACTTTTTTCCGCCGTTCTGAGATGTGTCCCTTCCATGCTGTCATTCTCATCCTCCTTTAAATTTCAAACATTATGGTCCATTTTATTTCGTATCTCGCGCACTGTTTGGTTTTACGACATTTTTTTCTATTACCGTAAAATGCACATTTTATACATTTTCTATAAATATAATTTAGAATGAGTTTAAAATTACCTAAAAATTTATACCGATCCACTCAAAACTTCTGTTCAAAATTTTTGTTCAAATAAAACTATAAATAAAAGAATTGGAATTTTATTCTAATATTATAAAAAGTTCTATATTTTATTAAACCATTTTCATACGCACAAAATCTTTGAAAACAAATTAATCATAAAATAAAAGTTTCCATAAATTATTCCTTCTTCCACGCTCTCACCAACAATCATCCCCCAAGCAAAATTGCAAACGCAAATAAATCAGCATCACCGCGAGAAAAATCTCCTCCCATCCCCGGCCTCGCACTCAATTTTCCCTCCACACCCTCTCCGCTTCTTCCCCATCCTCCCTCTCTCATCTCTCCGTTTTTCAAACATCCGATCCCCGGAAGCTTTCCCTCTCTCTCCCTTTCTCTCTCAGCCTCGAGGGGTCGGGGCAGCAAAAACCGGGCCTCGTATCCTGTTGCAGGGACCTACGCACGCTAACATACATACACACACGTGCGCGCGCTTCCAATCCGGTTAGAGATTAAACTTTCGGGGGTCGCGCACGTGAAAACCTATACAAATCATTTTCTACTGCGCCGTTATAATGCGCGGGCCCCACTTTATAAGTAGGTCGGCTTACGTCGAGCCTCGGGTTCTCTTTTTTTCTTCTCCGAAGCTCTCTGTCTCTCCTCCTCTTCTTCTTTTTTTTTTACATTTTGGGGATGCGCCCGCCGTTGTCACTACTTTTGTGAGCGCGCTCCCGCAGTTTACGCGAGCGTATATACTTAAAATTTTTATATGCCGGAGGTACAGTGCCGCTTTTTTCGAGGATGGTTAATGCGCGCGCAGCTCTCGGGCTCTCTCCGACGTCCGCCTCAAGGATTTAGTGCTCGATGCGTCGCTGTGCGCGAGAGGGATGATTATTTTATTATGGATGTATGTATATGTATGGATGCGAGAGAATAAGATAGGGTCGACGATCGCGAGGTTTTAGTTTTTTCGAGTTCTTTGAAGAGTAAGAGCGATGATACAATGTCTCACGAGAATTAGATGTGTAAAAACATTTGTGATGCTGCGAGGTTTTTTCGATCTGTATTTTAATGAAGCTCCAGTAACGTTTTTGAAATCTCTGATTAAATTTTTAAATATCTCTGACACTTAATAGGAGTTATGTTTATAAAACTTTTAATGAAATCTATCAGAAATACTTTGATTCAAGATTAAAATTAAAAAAAGTACCCTATTATGACTTTGATTTTAAATCTTCCTGATAGAAATTTAATTAGCTAAGTCTAATCTTTTAAATTTCGTTAGGTCGTAACTTACGTCTCTAACTAAACCCTATCTCATTGTTACAATTACATTTATAAAAAAAACTACTTAAATTATTGCATTGCTATACTTTCATCGATACTTCCTTAAAACAATTTTTTAAAAGAAAAATACAAAATAAGTAAGAGCATTAGATAATTTTCCTTTTAATAAAAATCCCAATTTCAAACCTTTATAAATAATTTTAAATTAATAATGAAACAATTTTTCCCCAACTACAACGCAACTCCCAACACACAGAGCCGCTCACATAGCCACCTTTCCAATCCCTTATCGGCACGATCGAGCAGCGCGCTTAGCTTTCCCTTATCTACCTTTAGATAATTCGCCGCTCCGAGTTTTCACGCGCGGATTCACCCGTCGACTATGGCATAAAGCCGCGCATTGTCCTTTATATATATATACGTGTATACACTGTCGAGCGGCTTATGTGTTTTACGATAGGGCGCGAGCGAGCGCGGAAACTTTTTATTGCCCCTGCGGATGGTTTATTGGATACGATTGAATTAACGATGCTGCGGCATTACTGCTGATTCATGGTTTTTATTCGTGGATATATCATGCAAAGCTATTCTCGTTGAGACGCGCGCTCTTCCTCTGTTTGCTTTGTGACTTTTATTCTTTCATTCGCTTTGCCGTTAAAATTAAAATGTCGAATTGTGACGTAATTTTAGTTATTAAGCTAGTAGTTTAGTATAGGCGTTTTTGGATGTACATCTGCGCTACTTGTTTGTTGTTGAGTTATTAGTAAGACAATTTATTATTTTAAGAAAAAGGAGAATGATAATTTAGAGAAGTGTAATAATTTTCATATTAGGTACTGTTTATTTTGTAATTCAAATTTCGCACGTAATTTGATTAATAACAGTTATCTCGCAAGATAAGAAAATCGTAATTAATATCTTATAAATAATGTAAAAAATATAAATTTCGATCGTGAATAATTTAATTGCAAATTTTTATCGCGCGCTCCCGGCAGCGTATAGCTGCAGGTGCAGAAACAGGCGACACAACTGCCCTTCATTAATTTTTAAATTATTCATACATTACGTAATCAACAAAATTTATAAATAATTGACGTTTGAAGGAGAGATCGCAAAAAAAAATTATTTAAACATAAAGGCTCAAATTTCTTTTTTTGTATAAAAGGATCCGGATTTTGTAAGCGAAACATTCAGTACACTAATTTTTTTAGCATTACCTCTTTACTGTCTAATTATCACTATACTAAATCATAAATTTCTGCATCCATTAATAACGATGTTCATGTCCATTTACTACAAAAATAAAAAATCAACATGATATAAATAATAACACAAATTCATACTACACTCACTTCCAAAAACAGTCTCCTAATATACTTAAAGATCTAACATCCGCCGTCTTTCGCTTATACCCCATCCAACCACCAACTTCCCAGCGCACCCTTGAAAAAAATCCAATCCAACGCCCAACTTTCCTTTCCCTCCCATATCATCCATTAAAATCTAAAAACTCACCTACGATCGATCTCCCCGCAGCGAAAATTCACGAAAACGCCCGATCCTTATATATACCTCTACCTCGCGTATACGTGCGAGTAGGGGCATATGGCTCAGTAAGCATGTCTGTGTGTATACGTGTGTGTACCAGGCCCCTCGGGCCCCTCGCTTGCGCGCTCTTTTCTCTCCCCTGCACAATGCGATATATAGGTGCGCGCACCACCCCGTCGTCTTGTACGCACGCGCTGGAAAGAGACGCGCGAGCCGTGCGCGTGCCCGCAAAGAGAAGGAGATGGAAGGTTTTTATTTCGGCGGGAGTTTCGTTGGATGGTTTATTAGTTTGTTGGCTGGGTGGTATTGGTGAGGGTTTGGCTGTGGCCGTTGTTTGTTGAGAGTTTAATGTTTATTTACAGAGGAATAACGTAACATGACGTGTAATATGGCATATGTTTATGTAGAATAATTAAAGTTGATATATTTTTTTAAAGTATGGAATGAGTTTATGTTGTGCAATTTTATTTTTGATAGATGATGAGATTCCATCGGTTTCTAATATCATACTTTCTTGCCACAGCTATAATGTGTACTTATTTTATAATAAAATATTGTAATATTATTATGGCAATATCCAATATTAAAGCAATATTGTAGTGATATTCTTGCAATACTGTAGCAATATTGTAGCAGTATTTTAATAATATTGTAACAATATTCTACCAATATTGTTTTTCTATAAATATGATTTTTACTAAAAACCGAATGCAATATAAGATATATTTTATAAAACTAATTATAATCTCTAATTACAAACGAAATTATAAAACAAAACAAACCACAATTAATTTACAAAAAACCTCCCCCAACCCCAAACCCTGCGCAATTCGCGCGCTCATTTAAAATTAGACGAGCGCAATTATTGTTTAAAGTACACCTTAAATTTTTTTCCTTCCACGCATCCACCCTGCAAATGCACAGGGTAGCAAAGGTGCGGCAACTTCCAGCGCACCCAACACACACAACCCCTCACGCACTCACACATCTCTACCCGACCCTATATCCATGCAAGAGGGAGGGCTTATAGCTGGCTGTTGCTACCGAGCTCGTGCGCGCGCGAGGCGCGTGCTCGAGCTCCCCACCACAGTACCTCGTCGCGCGCGCTTTATGGGGAGCCCCATATAGCTCCGTCTCCTTCTACCGGATCTCCCCTCGCATATACTCGCGCGCGCGCGCGCTCACAAAAAAAGGGGGATGGTGGAGAGCGCGCTCCCTTCAGTACAGCAGGCAGCACGCGACCGAGCGCTGAAATTCAAACCATCTATCGAATGTCCCGCGCGCGGAACCAGCTCATTCCACAGGCGGCGGGCATGCAGGACGGTGCGTTCGTCCAGCGCAGGCGCTCCGATTAGCGCAGTGACGATATTTCGCTCGAGGAGAGGAGAGTGTGTTTGGTATATGTATACGGTGCGTCGAATGGTGGCCTCGAATTGGTGCTTCCGCGCGCTCGTCAGCGGCCTACTGGCACTGAGCTTCGGCGCTTTTTTGTTTCTCCTGCTGCTCGCCGAAGTTTTTTTTATGGTAGGTTATGTGTGCTGCGGAGTGATCGTGGGTACGGTGTGGTGAGAGATTAGGGAATATCGTTTGGATATTCCCTTGATATTCGTCGAGGTTGAAAAAGTATTTTTGACTGAAAATATGCGGTATTCCTTTTGAAAAATTCACGAGGAGAAATACCCAGTGTCCAAAGTGAAAAGTGTCGCATCAGGCCGGAGACAGAAAGTGAAAGAGAGCAGGAGAGAGAAGCGGGCCAGGCCGCGCTCCTCGTTTTATTTATAAGCCCGCCAATTACGAGTGCGCTGAAGCGCATCATCATCGTCGCGCCGGAGTCTGCGCGGCGTTCGTGAAAAGGCAAGGAAAAAAATCGAGCCCGCAGCCAAGTGACTCCGCGCTCTGATCTCAACCACAGCTTAAGGTTCCTAAGAAAAGTATTCCGCGTACTTAATCGCTACGAAGTGCCTTGATAAAAGTGCTTTCGAAAAAAAAAAAATCAAAAAAGAACAAAACGATCCTCCAAAGGTGCAATAAACTCCGAAAAACGAAAAAATGTCGACGATGGGCCTAGTGTACTGTAACAGCCGGGTGGACGGCACGCAGCAGCCGGCGGAGCAGCTGATGCTACTGCGCACGCTGCAGGACAACGAGCGCAACATAATCGGCAACAACCGAGCCCCGGCGATCGCGCCGAAAAACAACGTCAGTGTGATCAACGTTAACACAAGCGCTGTTAGCCAGCAGCTGCAGAACGAGAACGAACAGCAGCAGCAGCAACAGAATGTGAGACGTGGAAATCAGCAGAGGAACGAGGTGTTGCCGCCTTACGATCCGTCCAGGTTAAAGAAGCATGGGAAGAACGGACAGCCGCCGCCTATTGCTGTGGCGAAGAGAAACGCCAGGGAGAGAAATAGGGTTAAGCAGGTAATTGTTGTTTTGAAGTTTTTGTTTTAGTTTTTTGTTGATCTGTTTTGTTATATTTTTTATTAACATACAGGAATTTATTGAGGTATTTCATAATATGCTATTTTAAGTAAAAAAATGTCTTTTATGGCTTTTTTATGTGAAAATGCCTTATTTATTGATTAGAAAAAAGATATCGGTTTAAAATAATATTAGAACTTGTTATAACGGAAAGTAGATTATATACGTTTCATACTCTATTGATTAAAAATTCGTACGTTATCTATTGATAGTCAAAGAGTAGACCAATATTTATATATGCTCAGAACAGTATTAAAACGCGCAATAAGTTTAATATCAAAACACTCGTAAAGAATTTAAAGTTCGTAATTAGATTTAAACTCTTTTGAGTCATCAATTTTCATTACGTGCTATTAAATATTTCACTGAACATAACTAAAATAGTTATCTTTAATATTTTCAGAAACATTTGTATGAACATTTTAATTAGCTAATTCTTATAGAAAAAAAAGTTTTTAAACACTGCCCTACAAGTTCAAAGAACTCTTAAATGTAATTATAATAACCACTTATGATAACAATAACATTAAATTTAATTTAAAAATCGTCGCAAAAGTTTTGTAAAAAAAAAGAATTAAAACGAAACTTTGCTAAAAGTTCGGTTACCCAATCATCCCGAGCAGCAACCGAGCCCCTCTACCTCAAACACTCGAAACCGCAAACTCAAAAACGAACCCTCTTACCCCATCTCAGGTAAACAACGGATTCGCGACCCTGCGCCAACACATCCCCAGCCACGTGGCCCAGGGCTACGGTGACCGAGGCAAAAAACTCTCCAAAGTCGAGACTCTGCGAATGGCCGTCGAATACATTCGTGGTCTTCAGAGGCTCCTGGCCGAGGCTGATGGTCTGGACTACGATGCTGTGAGTGCTAGCAACAACGCGCGTAACAACGACTCGATGATGATCCCATCACCGACGGGTAGTGTATATTCAAGCAGTACGCACAATGGATCTGGTGACGTCTTGTGTCTGGCTGGATCAGAGCTGGATGATCAGCACTCGGAACAGGTGGTTATGGATGAGGATGGGGATGGTGACGCTTATCTTATGGATGACGAGGAGGATGATGACGAGGGCAAGGACAGGAGAGACAGTAAGAGATTCCGGGATGACAGCGGAAGATCTCAAAACAGGTAAGGAAGCCTAATCTTTTTCTGAAGTTTACTGGAATGGATCAAAGTTTTTGTCAATTTTAGTGGACAAGTACCTTTTTTTGGTCGGAAAATTTTAATCTAAAGAGTTAAACTGATAATATCTTTACTTCAAACAAAAATTTTTGACACATTTAAGCAATTAGATTGCAATTTGGTAATTGATCAGTTATTTTGGTGCAGAGTTAAGATTTTGATTGATAATACCCTAACGACACCATAACCTATTTTACATTTGATTCCAGACTATCAGAGAACCAGAACCGTAGCTCAATACAACGTCGTCGCCGTAACTCCCCTTCCACATATTACGTAACCCGTCAACCCTCCTTCGGCGATGAGGAGAACATCGAGCCATTAACAAACCGCAACAACAACAACAATAACAACAACAACAACCTCCTCGCCACATTTTCGCCGATCCTCCTACAAACCTCCTCACCCGTAAACACAGCCCTACCACCCATCAAACGCGAACTCCGACTGATAGACGACGACGAATCCCAGCGATCCACCGAGGACGACGTAGGCCCGAGTGTCATCCTAGCCTCTTCGTCACCCTACACCGGCGAGATCCTCATCGAGAATCCAGAAACCGGCCGGTTGATCCCACTCAAACTTGAAGACCACGAAGCAGCCACCAGTGCCCAACTGGTCTACGTGGCAGCCAGCGCTGAGGGTCTGCCTACAACAACGTACTACAAACACGAACTGGCGGAGAGCGGAGCCGAGTTCATGGACATGGTGAGCTGGTGGGACCAGGACAGGCTCGTTCACCAGCTGCAGCAGGGCCACCATCATTCGGTGGTGCACCAGCACCAGCCCCAGCACCAGCAGCAGGCACAGCAGAGGCTCGCGCACGTCTGACGCACAGCCGGACTGCACTCGCGAGTCTGAGGTGAGTTTCTTGTTTTTTTCTCTTTTTTTTTTTGTAGTGAGGGAGTAACATGTGTGTTACGCGAGGTGCTAGGTGTGGAGAAGGATAATAGGAGAATCAAGGAGGGTGTTTTTTTAGGGTGCAGTGGGTAAGGTTGGTATGGTTGTTCGGTAATGTTGATTTGATAAATTTTTGTTTAATTAAAAGAAAATAGGATTCTTTTAAAGTGGGATCTTATGCAGTAACTGATGTTTATTTTGTAACGATTCTTTAATGGCCTCTGAAGTGTGTTTTGAGAGAAAATAAATGGAAGACAATTAGATGGCACGTAGAATAGTAATACGCTTCCAACGAACTATTCTTACGTTAAAAGAAAGGGATGCAATTAAGTGTATAGTTTTCTATTCTTCCTTACTTTTTTATGACAACATGTGGAACTCGCCGAGAAAATAGACACTCGAAAAAAATTAGACCAGGTGTCGATCACTTAAGAATCCACAAGTAGTATCCTTATTCTTCCATTCCTCATATTTGCCATACACCGGTCTCAAACAAAAATATACACAAACTCATGTTAAAATTAATTTCAAGCCCTCCTCACCCAAAACGCGACACTAACCCCCCGACAAATTTCCTCTCTACCCCCGCGCTGCCACGAAAATTCGAAAACTGTCAAGCCGTCACTCTCCTCTCTTCCTCCTCAAAAGCGTGCCCGTAACGTCGAAACACTTAGCGCTCGGCAAAGTGAACTCGACCATGCGTGCCATCAGCGTCACGTGCGCGCTTCTGTGAGAAAACGCTTAAAAAAAAATATACCCAGCCCAGACACCGGCTTCGACTGTATATCGGAGTAAAAAGCCATGTCGCGACGCGCGAGAAGCGCCTTGAAGAAGGAAGAAACGAGCGGTGGCACGTGTGTGTACGTGCGCGTCTTCGGGAGCCGAAAATAGAAGTGTCATTACTCCGGACGGGCCTCGCGCATCCATGACAGACACGCTTACGGGAGGGACGAGAAAAACGACCACTTTGCCCGCACGGATCGCGTATCCGTGAGGCCACGTGGCCGGAGCTTCCTCGATGGGTGGAGGGATGGCTGTTGGTTTAAGGTAGCTTGATAGGAGGATGATAAGTGACGGGGTTTTGGGTTTTTTTGTTTTCTTTGACGATTTTGAGGGATGGGAGCCAGGCGCCAGGCTGGGTTTTGATGAGGGCTTTTTAATTTTTGACGTTCAAAAACAAAGATACTTAATATGAGGAGGTTGCGTTTCGTTTTTCGGTGTCTTGTGACGGGAGAAGATTAGGGAAAAAAATAAATTTGTTTCGTTTTTAAAAGTGCGTGTTATTACTTTCTTAGGAAATATCTATTATTCTTTTTTACATTATATTTATTTGGCTATTTGGTAAATCGGCAAGAATTGAAGGAAATGAATTTATCGTGATCATTAACTCTAATAATGATCTATTTACAAAATAGACATTAGAAATAAATATTTAAATCTGTTACACAGTTAGATCATTCGATTTTCTTAATAAAAATACCAATTCTCTATATACAACAGTTTTAATATTATAGCCTCTTTCTCATTACTCGAAAAAAATTGGATTACTTCACCAGAAAAGGTCTCTAATTACATCAAAAACCTACCCAAAACCAAAAAATCCCGACAAAAAATTTAAATAGATCGATCTCTCATTGAACCTGTCCCATTGTCCCCCCGCAAGTCCTTCCAAAATATCGTGCTCCAATATGCAAATGAGTGACGTTCGACAGAAAAAAACACTCGCTCGAGGCGGAAGCGGTCCAGTAGCGATCCGCGCCATGTGTTACCGGAAGCGCCGCTCGTTCTTTCATCCTGAGTCTGAATGAGCAACACGAGCCGATCGCAAAGCGCGTATAATATACATACGTGCCTACTTGAAACGCGTTTTTAAAAGGACGACTGCGAGAGCTTAGTTTTAGGATCCGTGAGTGAGTAACTCTATTTATGTGGTTTGTAATGAACACTGGGTTATTTGAAAGAGTTTCGATTGCTCTCAAAATTGAAATACTGTGGCTTTTTCTCTTATTTCGTTTACCTTCGGTTTATTAATAAAATACAATAGATAATTATTTCTTCTACAAATAAATTTAGTTTCATACACTTTCTAATAATTTTATTTTACCCAGCACCTATCAAACCACATCCAAAACAGAGAGAGCCAAAGCAAACCCCGCGAGGTTAACGCACCTATCCCGAATCCTCGTCTACGTCACGCGGCCTCGCAAGCCAACGGGTCCTCGGAAAAGGAAAAAAACGGCTCTCCGAAATAAAAGGGGCAAAAATCGAGGTGTACACGCGAGAGAGAGAGAGAGAATTAGGCCTGGGCCTCGCTCCGACAACAG
Source organism: Eupelmus urozonus (assembly GCA_900480035.1). Lineage (NCBI taxonomy): Eukaryota > Metazoa > Arthropoda > Insecta > Hymenoptera > Eupelmidae > Eupelmus > Eupelmus urozonus. The sequence continues at coordinate 11,098 of UELX01002498.1, read as the reverse complement.
CAGGAGAGCAGCGAGCTCGCTCCGAGGCAGCATATGGCCAAGACGAAGTTTAAAGTCTGCGCGGGGTCTGTGTAATACGCGCGTCTCCAGGAGAACCATATGTTAGCCGCGAGAGAAGAGTGAGACGGAAAGCTGACTTCTCGTTCGTGCGTGGGCTTTTTCCTGTTTCAAGGTCGCGGCTTCGTGCCGTAGGGGAGTCGGCCTCGTGAGAAACCTAAGAAATTTGCATGGGGTAGGGAGGCAGGGAGGTGGGCGTATGTGGAGTTGTCGAGGGAGTGACATGTGGCTATCGGAATCTAGGGAGGGTTTTGAAGTGGTTCTTGCGTGGGAGTGGGTTGAAATTTTAAATATTTATATTGTGATTGGGTTTTATAGTGGGTGATACGAAAAATGATGTAATATGAAAATAGGAGATTTTTAGTTACAATAACATTTATCCGAAAAAGTAAGTGCCAACGAAATTTTATAAATCGGCCTAAAATTGAGTAAAAATTGAAAAAGTTTGGGATATTTACTTCAATCTTTTTCTAATATTGATTATTTTAATTATTACATTACAAAATGGTTTTAGTCATTAAAATTTTTTCATCTTTCTTTATATCATACGCTTTGTATTGTTATTGAATTATATTGAATTGTAATATAAAAACCTTAATCTCTAAAAAAAATAAAAATCTACTTCGCTTAAACCAATGAAAACCCAACCGCAAACAAAATTTAAATTCCCCAAGCATACACCACCTTACACCCACGCAGCTCAGAAACACACCAAGTTCACGGTTACGCCGATCGTTGGCAGGCAGGAAAATGGCTCTATATACACGAGCACCGCACCGCTTCTCGATAACCAAGCTCGAGTGCTGCCGGCGCGACGCGCCCGCATATAAGTAGTCGGCGGACCGCTCGTTGTCTTCCTCTTCCCCCTTTCCTCCTCGTGATGCGTGTGTGTATATACGCTTCTTGCGCTGTAATCGCGCGCGTTTTCGGAGAGAGACTTTGAAATTGCTGATTAAGGGGAAACGCGCGTGAAGTTGAAGGCTAAACAGTGTGAGAGCTTTGAAATGCGGCGGTTAGTTTAGTTGTTATAGAGTCATTATTAAAATTTTCTTTACTTCGTTTAAATGATACAAATTGAGAGGTTTCTACAAATAGAATGCGGATTAACACTGTTCATTTGTATCTTGTATCTTGTAAGACATTTAGATAGCTTACACTTAAAAGTACATGGTTAGAAATATTAACAGACAGATATATAATTATTTTCTAAAACAAAAAATTTTATTTAGTGTATTATGTATTAATTTATGTTATAAGTAAATAAATTATATAAGGCGATTCACTTTTTTATAAGCAATTTCTTGTAAACTATTCTAATTAACCGTTTATTTAGCGATAAAATCATTATTATTAAGGAAAAAAATTTGCAACACCAACATCATCATTAAACTTGCATTTATGTCTGCATGACTCTCTATTTGTTTATAATTGTCAAGCTGCACGTGTACCCGATTCAATGTTAAGCCAAGGTCGATGAATCCTAAAAAAGCCAACTCTAATGAGTTGAATTTACTTTCAAAACAATGCAATCCTAAATTTGTGATGCTAAACATATTATCAGCCCAAAAGTACAACAGCACGCAACTCTTTAACACAAAAGCACGAAGAAAGTAACCTTCAATTACCCCCTCCCATAAAACAGCCGAATTAAAGCCACCAAGAAAAGCCCCCGGAGAATTTCTTCTGTGAAAGTTCATTGTCTCTCGTTAAAATCAAGCGCCCAAGGCCTCAAAGCGCGGCGCTCGCATTAAAACAGAAACCAGCAGCCGCGCCGGAGAAAGGAAAACAAAGCTCAAAGGCGAGACGCGTCAAAAGCCGACTGGTCAAAAATATACACGGATAGCCAAGGGAGGTCCGAGTATATAGTTATGACGAGAGGAGGAGGGTGAATTTATTGAATTAATCCGTCGCGTCGACGCATCTCGTAAACGCGCGCGCGCGCGCTCGCGGACGTTTGGAGTATATAGATGACCTCACTTAGCAATTGTACGTAATTTAGTGGCTGAGTGCTTTCTCGGTGTTATGCGAGGCCTGCGGATCGGCTTTCGTCTCGTTTTTTTTGATGAGGGGAGCTGGAAATCGCGGTTGGAACTGGAATTTTGAAAAATTTAGTTGTCGAGTAAACTGGAAAATTTAAAAAAAATTTTAATTTCATTTTATAAATTAGTCTTGTTAAAGTTATAAAACTTAAAGTAAGATTAATTTAGTATTTAGGTAAAAAACTTAAGACTTAGGTTCAAAAAGAAATTTTCTTTATTAAACTTACTAAAAATCCAATCGAATACTAAAACTTAATCCCAAACCACTCCCAAATAAGCATTGCACCCACCAACCAACGCAACAGCCAAGCATCTTCCTGAAACCAACCCAGCGAGCGCTAAAATTTTCACACTCAAAATGTTAATCCCCCAGTAAATTAGAAACCGGAGCCACTTCCTCGAGTGGTTTTTCCAGCGAAGGGGCTGCTCGCAGAGATACATATCTCATCGGCACCCCGCCGGCTTTTCACACTCTCTTAGCTCTACGCGCTCGCTACTATATATATACCGTCTCGCTCTAACGCTCTCTTCTCGTTTTTCCCACGGCGCTGCGAAAAACTTTTCGAAAAGCGTTGCGCGAGATTTTTCATGTAGCTGCTCAGGTACGTTTTTCACGGCGCGACGAGGGGGGGCAGTTAAAAGTCGCAGCTCGATCGATCGCTTCAGACGGTTGGCTTTTTCGCCGTTGGGGTGGATTTCGGTGCTGGGAGGTGGAGAATGACCGTTGAGAATAAGGAGTCGGGGGGTTTATATTGATAGTGCTTTTTTGATTGTTGCAATGGTTGTGGTTTTTTTTTTTTAAGAGGATTATTTATTAATTTGATGGGTGATTGATTATGGAAGGATGACTGCATTGAATGTTGGGATTGCGAGAAATTAAATTGTATTACGTTGCGTGCAACGTTTAATTAAGAGTCACACATCTTCAATGGTGGGAACATGAACTTTGTTTTTGATGTAGATAATTTGATTTGCAACAGTTGGATTAGTATGTCATTGTATTTATTTAAAACCGCGAGATACATTAATATTGTTTTTCTTATGCTTCTTTTTTACTTGTGTATTATTAAAACAAAGAAATGAAAATGTTAAATACAAGCTAATTATAGTAAACATTTTATAACCGGAATATGTATATGCTCTATAAAATTAAATTTTATTTAGAGTCTTTGTTAATATATGTAAGTTTAAATTAAGTCATTTTTATATAAAAATTTGAAATATTATTAGTTTTTATAGACATTTTTATATTGCATACTTATATAAGAGGCATTAATAAGCTGAGAAATAAAAATTATACAAAAAGCTTTTCAAAAAAATGATTCCTGCAGTAAATGAATAAGTTTGATCTTAGAATTGTGACCAAAATTTGACAGATCCTCCAATTCAGCAATAAGCACAACTTCTATTTACAAAAATTTATATCAACATCATTACGTGTATAAAAAGTACACACTCAATGACTATCGAACAATCATACCAATTCTTCAAATCAACGCAAAAGACCAACCAACAATCAACCCCAAACCATAAAAAAAAAACTAAAAAAAAAAACTCTTTTATGATTTCAGTGCGATCGAGATCGTCGACAGCGAAAGAATGCAACTCGCCCGTTATCCGGCGATGCGCGCTACCAGATAAGGCCTTACCGAAAAAAAAGCCTCCACATCAGTCCAAATGACTAGCGGCGAAGGGTTGAAACAACACGGGCCGTGCGGTGGGAACGAAAAAGTACAGCGCACGCTGGGACCAAAAAATGAATCAAGTGGTTGTGTCATTCTGCATTTATACGTTTTAGTTTGTACGTTCGTCGTTCGGTGAGAACGACGCGAAGAGAGCGAGAATAATGACGGTTAGCGAGGCTGTTAACGCTATCCGCGAGATATACTTAACGAGAGCGAACGATTTTTCTTTTCTGCTCGTATATGGAGAGGTAGTCTTTTTTGTACATGTACGTGCCTTAAACAGTCATGAAAATGCGAATAGTGCTTATTAAGTTATTGTCTTTACCGATAGTTTTAAGATGTACATTATTGCGGATTATTGGAAGCGGTTTTTTTTTTGTATTATTTTTATTCAAAGACTTATGTTGGTAATCGTTAAGGTTGTAGGGTTATTTTTGTAATGCGGATTTCCCCGGTGAGACTCGAGTCATGCAAGGGCATATTTTATTATAAACTTTGTTAAGTATATTAGTTAAGATAGTTACGTTGTACTTACTCCTGCCATATACGTATTTTTTAAATACGAATAATCATTTTGTAAGTGATCAATTAATATTTGTAGTAACAAAATGAAAATAACAATAAATTTTGTATTGTTATTTTTAATTTTACGTAAAATGCATATCTTCCAGAAAATACAATTTTTATAATCAAAATAAATTAGAATAATGTGCGCCAAAATAATTTACTATATAGTAGATACTTTTATATTTTATATTTCTTTCTTTATGTTTATGAAATTTGATAGCATTTTATAAATGTAGAGAAACTGCAGCTAAATTCAAAAATAAAAACTAAAAGGGTTTATTCTATGTCGGAGTAATAATCTCTTTTTATTTATTATCTTATATTTTAATTAATACATCGAACTCCACAAAATGTTGTACATATATTTTTTTAGATTATAAATAAAAACTCCAAACCATACCGAAGTATGATTGTAGGGGATATAAAACGATTTGTTGATAGACTAGTCTTATAAGGAAATTGTTCATTCAAATCGAATGAAGTATTTTGTAATTAATTCGAAAAAGTACGTTCTATTCGTACAAGTTGTGAAATTGCGATTCGATTCGTTGTAGTATTGAGATTCAAGTCTCTTTTCAATCGAATTTGACGGAATGCACAATTTTAAAAATGACCAATAGATTGTTGACTGATATCTAAAAGAGCGTATTTTTATATGCATTTAGCAATTTTACAATGGTGAAATATATATATACATTTACTAAGCGACAATAACTGACGAATGCTTTCCAATAATTGTCTCAATTACAGTACATAAGTTTTGTAATATACTAGTGCCTTCAAGGAAATCAAGGATAAGTTTTGTAATAAAATAGTTTTACCATTTGATATTTTATACGTGCGAAAAATATTTAAAATAAACGCATATTTATAAACTCTCGATATTTTTATTGCCTAACCAAAAAATCCCACTAATCCTTTTACTTACAATTATAATATACTTGATACACGGTAAAATTGCTAAAAATGAATTTATTACATAATAATTACAGATTGTCAATTCTATAAATTCAGATAATCAATTCTCATTAAACTTACAAATAAAAAGTACCAACTCGAATGCTAGACAAACTCAATCAAAAGCGATGACTACACACCGTATGAATCATCCGATTCCAAAATTTCCCTCCTAAACTAGAGCGCTTTACATCCATCACGCCGAAGCTATAATCAAAAACGCGCCTGTATAACGAGCACAATTTCACAGACAACCGTCTCTCCGTACAATGTATTGTGTCCAACCTCGCTTACCGGCGCTAATTTGAAATTCAAGGCATCGCGCGAGCGCACAGGTGAGCACGTTTGCGCTCAACCCCATGCATATACACTATAACGATAATCGATAACAGGGGGGTGAAGCATAGGTGAGGGTGTTTCGATTTCCGGACCCTAAGAGGGCCACCCCAGGGGGGGCGAGCTCGATTCTGCTACGTCACTTCCGCCGGACGTATATGCGTATTTTCTCTATGACTCCCACGCGTGCTGAGCGCGTTTTTTTCTCTTTATTGTTTTTGCGCCTAATTGGGTGAGCGGTAATTGTTGGATGGCTGTTTTGGCCGTTATGGGGTGAGCGCACGGGGAGATTTTTTGGTCGGACGGTTAGGTTGTTTTAGGGTTCATTATCTTGGAGATCGTTGATGTGTGAAGAAAAAAGTAGTGGGGTAAATTATTTGATTGGAATAGGACTGGTAATGTTGTAGTTGAACTTTTTTAATGAGATTTTCCATGATAATAAGCATTTTATGTTTGTGTAATTAAATATATCGTAAAGGAAATTACTTTAATTTATTGTTATTTTTATAAGGCGAACGTGAAAAATGGAGTGAAAATTTGATTTTTGACGCAAAAGAATAAATCGACATGTCGATTAGTCATAAATCTGCATTTGATCAATATAAAGAATTTGCATTTCGTACGTTCGACGGAAACGTTTATCGGTTTATTGAGTTTGTTAAATTCTTGCTTTTTAGTAATAATACAATGTCATTGAACGCAAGTTATATAAATACTAACAATAACTAATTATAAATTCTTAATATTATTTATATTTATTATATTCGAGAAGAAGTTATAAATCTGTAAATTCTTTTATGACTACGGTCCTATCTTGAACTAAATATTGATTAGTTATAAATTAATATTCTACAATGAATGAAAAAAATTATAAATAAAATAAACAAATGATTTAGGTAAAAATTGGTAAAATAAACTCCGATATACAGATACAAACATACATACTACTGAAGCAAATTATTTTTGCTGGCAAAAATTAAAAAAAAAAATTATCAATTCGTAATTATTATGTAAAATTTAATCATTTTATGTTAGTACGAAATATATATTAATTTTTCATAATTCCGTTACTTAAACATAATTTAATAAAAAGTTAATCAAATTTTTTCTATTACTTTATTATAATCTTTTAAATTTAATTTTCGTATAATTTCATTAACTTGCTATATTAGAATTATTGGGTATGGCAAATTAAAATGCGGTTATATGCAAAAAATTTTTGTGAAAATCAAAGTAGGTCGAGGTAGTAGAATGGAATTTCAAATTAGATTTGACAAAAATGAACTCGTTTCAACAGTGTATTAGAAATTTTTTACGCTAATCATAAAAAGCAAATAGATCTTTATAAAATAAAAAGTTTTTATGATAAATAAACTTAATTTATGGTTCAGAAATAATTTTGTATCTTGTCATAATCTTGATAAATATTTTTTTATTGTGCTACAAAATTTTCCAGTTTGAAAATTTCTGAACGTCAACTTGTTGTTTCGGCGTACGAAGTAGTTTGACGTTAAGTCTGACCTTACCAAACTTTCAAAAAATTGAAAATGAAAAGAAAAAATCTGCTGCTCATTTATTGACACATACTACAGTGGAATCTATTAAATCTATGCAAATGTGTAAAAGCTTACAGTAATATGCAATAGGGCTGAAAAATGTACATTATTAATTATTACTATAATTTTTAAACTTTATTCTAAAAAAAATAGTACAGTAAGTTCTGTTTGACAGATTAAAATTGTAGTTTACATTTAAAAAATACAAAAATAAAGTTTTTAAAAATCCAAAGTTCGCCGTTAAAAATAATTCATTAACAAAATAAAACATGATTTTTTTTTAATACTGACAAAAATAGGAAAGAAAATGATACAGACATTTTCTAAAATAGTCACGTGATTCAAACTTGTAAAATATTTAATTATGATGAAAATTAAAATTTTTACACTGACCGAAAAATTATGGTAAAAATAAAGAAAAAAATGGGATATATTACTATTTTTTATCGTAGGATATGGTCGACATTTTACAAATATTACTAGTTAAAAAACTGCAAATTTTACCATCGAAAATATTAGAACATCAAAGAACGATGTGTTTCCCTTTCGACGAGTTTCCATAAAACAAAATTTACTATGCAGACTGGTCAAAATTTCAGTAATAATAATAAAATTCCCTGGTAGAAATTTGCCAATTTAAAATGGTTAGAGGTTAAGAAATAGCATTGAATCCATTTTAACTAGGTATTAACAATAATAATAAACACTTGTTATATATTATATAAATCTGATTTAAAACTCATTTTTATCATTAGGTTTACAAAAAATCAAGAAGTTTGAGTTTTAAGTACTATAAAATATGATACATTTTACCAGTCAACACAGTGAAAATTCTCATCCAAAATTACAAGTCTTCTAATAACAATATTTACCATTCCCGTTTTGTTAAAAAAAAGGACAATATCTTCAGTTACGATTGAAAATAGTAATTTTTCCACCTTGTTTCTCTTACTGTATTAAAAAATTTCTTTTAGGATAAAATAAAATGAGTTACCGGATTCTCCATAAATAGAAGCGTTTCCCACCACCTTAATCAAGTAGAAACTGATTAAGATTTCTACGGAAATTTTTGTTTGTTTTACAAATTTAATTCAAAAACTTAATCATAACTCTATAACTGATATAATTTTTCTTTAACATCCCTATCAATATTACCCATACTTTATAATTTGCTTTAAATACCTATTACTTTGGAGCTTTACAGGTTTAAAGGTTGAAAATTGAATATTTAGTATTCAAGTTCAACTATTAATTTATTAATTGTGAAAAAATTGAAAAAATTTGCCTTTTATATTGTAATTCTTATATAAATTTTTGTGTATAAATTGTTTTATTGTAATTAACTAAGGAGATGTTATCTGGCCAGAGAAAATACTGTTTAGAATTTTTTAGAATATTTTTGAAATCTTCCAATATGATTAACCAAAACCAAAAGATTATAGGATTTTGAAACTTTTTAAACTACAACTTTTTGTAAAGTGTACTATAATTGCATGCACACTAACCTGTTTCACTACAATCTCCCATAATAATACACATGCGCACTAACAGGTACATTAGAATCCACATTTTCTCTTCGCCAAACATAAACAAACCTCGACTGTCTGAATCAATCAATGAATCTAAAGCAAACGTCACCGAAACGATTACATTTTTTACATAATGCATTGCCCTCCAGTGCAACGGCACGTATTCAACGAGCTCGAACCGGCTGGGCCTCGTATTTTCACCCTGCTTTGCACCTCGCGCATATTTGCGATGCAAAGTGTCTAGGCAGGCGTGCGTTTGAACAGGGGCGGTGATGAGGTCACCGCATTAATTGCCCGCACGAGACATGGAAATTTTTAAAGAAAGAATCCTCGCACCTTCTATAAAACTCCCTACTCCGGGCTGTGAAGCCGACATTAGCGCGGCGACCGACGCTTCGCTTGTAACAAATTTTTTGCGGGGAAGCACTATAATCCCCGACTTCGGTTAGAATACAGTACGTTTTAGAAATTGTGCAACTTTTTTTGAATTAAGATTTTTTGAAGTGTATTGTGAGTTCTTTCAATATGAAGCTTGCTTGAATTTTCACGGGGTGTATTTTTTTAAAGTACAGGGTGTATTTTTTGTTGTGCTCAGTGATATTTTTAAAAATATGTTATAACTTTAATATTTCTGAGAAATATTAAAAATGATTTTAAATTAATATTTTAATATATGTATAACTGTTAAATTATTAGTTTGGGTAATAGTATCTTTAAAAATTTTCGAGCATGTTTCATTGTTTTAAATTGATCCACACATCAATATTTACAGAAAGGATTTTCGATATTGCTGCAATAGTAAAAAATGGACGTAGTACCGATGAGCACTTCTTACCTGCCCATGGCCGTATTTTGGCCGCTGGTGCTAAGTATGGCAGCATTAGCAGCAGCATACTACTACATTGAAACTTCACGAATTGTGAAGCTTGGCAATAAAATCCCAGGTGAGTCAGTTTTGTAATTAAAATTCCAGTTTTTTTTTTCAAAACTTTCTCTCATTCTTTGATTTAAACTTTGTTATCAATTTCAGTTTATAATTACTTTTTAGTATTTGTTTTAGAAAAAAAATAAAAAGAATCTGTATTGCAATATTTTTTACGATAAAAAATTCAATTAAAAGCTAAAAGTTAACATTTATCAATTTGCTTCTGAAAAATAATTTCATTTTTGTTTTAAATAAAAAAGTAAATGTATTTGCAATTCAACTGTATGCAATTCAACAATAGCCACTTTAATGCCATGAGTAAATTGCGAAAAAATAAAATGACTTAATGAAATAAAGTGACTTACAATTACAAAAATTTTGTAAATTTAATTTTTTCTACTACTTTTTCTTTATTTTGAAAATTTATTCTTTAATTTTAAATTAAATTAAATTATTTCAAAAGTTTTAAAATACATATAATTTTATTGTTAAAATTTCATATAATAATCTGATAAAATTTGACCACTCGCCCTGTAACATATTTAAAAATACTCAGCCACTTTTAATACAGTCCACATTTTAGATAAAAAGAACTAGCTACGTTTAAGTTGGAATAAAAAACGATAGACGTTACGTAAATAAAGTCAAATATTTCTGGGGTGGTTACTGCAACATTTGATTATCGATTCAGAAAATTGTTTTTTTTTATGATTTTACTACCAATAATAAGATTTTAACTTTTATTTTGTAAAAAAAAAAAAAAAACATTTTAGGCCCAAAAACTATTCCATTTTTTGGGAATGCATTAATGGCTTATGGCGTAAAACCAAAGGATGTTCTGATAGAAGTATTGAAATATGATATCTACGGAAATGTAGCAAGAGCATTCCTTGGTCCAAAACTAGTAGTTTTTCTAGTAGACCCACGTGACGTCGAACTTATTCTCGGTAGTCACGTTCACATCGATAAGTCACCCGAATATAGGTAAGGTTTATTTAGATATTGTTTCTGTTTTTATATATTTTTTAATAATGAAAATCTCAAGAATTAAGAAAAGACATCAATATATTTAGTAACCCTTAGTTAGATAATAAATTTGTTAATAGTTATTATTAAAAGAATGAACTACTTAGTAAACAGCTAAAATTACTTTGTAAATAGTTAACATGAAATAATTAATAATATATGTTTCTCTTTTTTGGGCTGATATAATATAATACTAATAGTTATTTATGCACCAAGGGAGTAAAGTAGGCTTTTATTCCGGCGGGTGAAGTTTGCTGCCCGAGCTTTAGCGAGGGCAGCTAATCACCCAAGGGAATAAAAAAAGCCTACTTTTCTTACTCCATGGTGCATACAAAATTTTTCTTCCTAACCATTTGAAAAAGTTCAGTCATTACTTCACAATTACCTGCAATTACTTGCAATTACTTGCAATTACTTGCAA
>UELX01002497.1:0-30657 GCA_900480035.1 Eupelmus urozonus | reverse complement strand
AATGGATATATTAGATAAGGTGAAAAAATAAATGCAGTATGAATTAGAGCAAAAAGTCTGAAAATTGTGTCGACTTTCCCCGCTCTCCCCTACTTGTTATATTTGATAGTATGACTTTGTTCATTCACGTAAAGTTATTCAACACAAAGGGATACCAAGTTCAGCTATTCTTCATTTGACAAAATATACAAAGGGTAGAAGATTATTAAATAAAGTAAATAATAGCCCCAAATAAATTTGAATAAACACACGCTTCAAATATTTTTTATAAGAATTACTCACAAGTTATTCATCCAATTATTAACATTAATATATTTATCATCTCGGATGAATTTTCGAAAATTTCGTAACATCAACCCCACCCACCACCCGCTACGCAGCTCGCAATGCCCCAGGCTCGCTTGATGAACATGTAATTGGATTTCAAACGAAAAAAAAAAAAAAATCAATCTGCACTAGCACGGCACGAGAAACTCCCCACGCTCGGAAAATTACAAATCAAAAACTATATCAAAACGTCAGAGCGCGCAGACTGGCTCAAAGTCCGCAACACCGTGTCGTCTCTTGGAAATTAGACTTACCTTTTTCTGCCAGAGCATCAACAACAAAAATATAAGCAGAGCGCTCCTATCCCGTGCACAAGCCCTCTCTTTCTCTCGCTCTCTCGCCTTCACTTAAAAAAGATGAAGCCGCGAAGCAGCAAGAGCAGCACGCAAGCCCGTCCGTTAGAACAATGTACCGCAATTTCAGCGGCTAATGAGACTGCCCTCTCCGAAGATTTCGGATTTCAAAGGAGCACGCGCTCAGAGCGGCAGCTGAATATAAAGGCAAGTCTGGGCGCGCTGCGCGTTTTCCAGGGAGATGCTGGAGCGCCGCGGTATAGCACAGAGCCAGGGAGAATGCGTATGACGTATGCGTAATTAGATGCGCAACGCAAACTGCTCTCGGCGATTTTGCTTTTGCTTTTGTGCGAGAGCGTGGGGCTCTGCCAGCGCCGATTTAAGAGCCGACGAGACAACGCGCCAGCTCGCTTGCATGTCTGCAGCGCGGCCCGCGAGGGAGAAAGGGGATTTATATCGCGAAGAGAGAGAGAGAGAGAGAGAGCTGGCTTTTGGATGGAAAATCCAGCAAGCTTGGTTTTTCGAAGTTTTGGCAGGTGGGAGCGAGTTGAGCAGGTTTACTGCCTGTCCGTTGTGTGGAATTTTTGAAGGATTATGTTCCGTGCGGTGCGTGTGTGCTTTGGATTTTCGGATTTAATGTAGTTTTGAAACTTGAATTCTTTTGGTAAACGAGTTTTAATTAAAATAATGGTAAGACTTGAGTGAACATAGTGTATTATTGCGTTTGTGATACGATTTCATTCATTATTCGATTTATTGAGTTCTTGTACTTGTTCAAATTACGAGTTATTTTTAATCAATAATTTAAATTTTAATATTTATGACGTTTAACTTTTATGAGTTTTTATGATTGTGTACGAGTTTTAATAAAAAAGTATAAATTTCCTACAAAACAAAATTTAAAATCTTGTCGGATAAGAAGAAAAAAACGATACCAATCTCATGTAACTGAAAAGAAGCAATATCGAGATAACTTTTACTCACAGTCTCCCTTTTTTAAGTATTTGAAAAGCGAACGTAAGGGGACAAGCGATGAAAGAGGGATAAAATCTCTGCATTAATATTGCAGGAGCCAAGGCGATTGGAAAATGCGCGAGATTATGCCGTGACGAGATCAGAAACTGAAAATAGTCACGTAACGGCATCCCGCGAAAGCCGGCCGAGCAAAGCGTCGGAAATGGGAAAACGAAATGAAGCGTTAATAATTATGCATTGCTCCTTCTCTCTCGATGTTTCGAGGATCTTTAAAGAGCGACGCGCCGAAGAGGGAAATAAAAAAGAGCTGATATAGGCGCAGCCTTGCAAGAGAGCATTAACGTCAAAGGTGCTTCCTTCATTTTTCTGTAATGTCGCGAGATATATGTTTCCTTGTCATATACGATGGTATTGATGTGTGCAGGCTGGGATCAAACGATTTATAAATTAATTTTATGCGGCTCGTGCTTACTTGAATTTCATCATTTTGTCAGTATATGGTTGTAGAATAGTTTGATTATAAGTAGGTTTTATTGTAATTAAAGTAGTTTAAGTTTATAACAATTTAGTTTTAATTCAATAGTGGCCAAGCTTAGTTGAAAAATAAATGATTATTTTGTATTTATTAATCCAACTGGTATGAAAAATAATTATGAATACTGTAATGTCAAAGAGTTTCCGAAAATGTTCATATTTATACTTAAACACGTTTATGTTTGAGAATCTGCAGTTGAAAGAAAGAAAAAAAAACGATTTAAAAAAAGCGTAGTTGGTTTAAATTTAAACTTTCAGCGTGTGTTTACATTTCAACGAATAAAACTCAGCTGTATTTATTGTAATTCCATATTGAATTTTATATTAAAACTGCACAAATCATGGGATTTCTTAAATAAAATTAAAAATTGAAAAACTATGAACAAAAATTATGATTTCAGAAAAAATTACATCTGTCTGCATGGGACATATTTTTAAATTTTCTTCAATCAGTTGTAATATTTTATTAAATTAACGTATTCTTTTACAGCATGGAAATGAAATTATTTTCAATATACTTTTTGCTTTTTATGTTTAAAATTGAAGATTTTAAAATGTAAAAGTATACAAATTTTTGGGTAACTTTTGAACCGTATAAAAATATTCTTAAACATAAAAAATAAGTAATTGCGGACATTTTTCATTTATTTGTTGACACAATAAGATGGATCAGAGTAAATTTGTATAAAAAATCAAAACTTACAGATTTTATTTAGTGAATATAAAGATTTTTTACTATTTATACTTTTATCGTTCTTTGGCTTTCTTTAAAACGAATTTTTAAAGTAAAAAAAATGTTTTGGAAGTTTGATATAATTCAAATTTTAATACTTTTTAACCCATTGTAAGTCTATTTGTTCTTTAACAGGAGTTTGTTACTCTTGAAACTTGATCTAAGATTCAGATCAAGCAGACAGTGCTTGTACAAGTTTAAGAAGCTATATCTTACATTAGTAAAACTGAAAGCTGTGACTTTCTGACGAAATGATTACAGTCACTTTTTGAAAATTAAATTCATAAATTTAGCAATTTTAATATTTGTTTTTTATATAAAGTTATAAAAATCGCCCTGCAAAACTTATAATAAAAAAAAATTTTAACAAAATCTGTAACTAACAAAATAATTTGAGATCGTGTTTTAATAGTTTAAAATTCTTTGGTTGCGTTGAAAAATCATAATCAAAGATCTAATTGTTAACGTAATTTATTGTAATATACAGTATTAATTTAACCGATGTTATATGCTGTAGAAGAATATAAACTATATCTTGACGTTACTCTTCATTGTTTTTTTTTATCGGATTTAATCCTACCAGGCAAAAACCCTTATTCTTGTCCAAATATTTATCCTAAAAATTTTAAACAAATATTAATATCGACCTATATTTAGTGAAGTAATTGTTGAGATTAGTATTTACAAGATTTTATAATAAAAATCTATGCAAATAATTGTTATATTAATATTGTTAATATTATGAAAGTTGCATATTAATTCAATTCGTTTTATCAAAATTCAATTAACATAAAAATTTCTTAACCTAGAAGGACACAAGTCATCTCAAACAATTTTTTCGGTAATGTATAAGTACAAATAAAATATCATTACCATGCACTGTTGCATATGATTCATAAAATCATCTAATTCTTTGTTTTTGTATATTTCCGATGTATTTGGACGCTCTGCACAATCTTTCCAAGCAGAATCGTAACAATTTTCTTTGATGTATTTAAGACCTTTATTTATTGCTTCTTTTGTTTTTTTAAGTAAAGTTATTGCATTATCCTTGATCTGTATAAAACAAGCATAGATTTAAAAAAGTATTGATGCGTAAAAAAAATCGGATGTACAACAAAATTTATTAATTCTGTTCTTATAAAATAAAATATAGTTATAAACTAACTAATAAATACAAATGATTTATTTATTTTTATTTAAATGACTTAAGAAGATTTTTAATTTTAAAAATATAAAATATCAATTAGCTTAATATTGTACTACTGCTCTTATTACATTCTTCATTGCAAAATATTTTTATAAGTATATCGATTAATTTTATTTAAACCTTTCAAAAAATTATTAAGTGTAATTAAAGAAACTTTAAACTAATGTTTTGTCTTTCTACATATTATTTGAATTTTCATCAAGTCATTTGCATTAAAAATTTTGACTACCATAAGCAAATTAAGTTATATAAAAATGTGACTTAAGACTACATTTTATATTCTAACAGTAATGAAAAACTAAATTATTAAGCGCATGTACCTTTATTAAGTATATCATATTTACCCATTTAGGAATACCAGCAATATCAGCTTTAGAAATCCTAGCTTGAGCAACTTCTTTAGAAGATTCTGGATTAACACTTGCCCTTGCATTTACCAAAATGGTAAGTGCTGCAAATATACAGATTAATAGAGCGGAATGAGAAGACATTCTAATAGAATGAAATACAGATTGAAAATATTCAATGCGAAAAAATTACTTTTTATAATAAAATCATTTATTGTGTTTTTTAAATCGTGTGGGAAGTTTAAAAAATAATTTTAAATTATACTTAGACACGTAATTTCGTGAGGTCGTTTAAAATTTTATTTGAAGCTAAATGTTCAATATTTAAAGAAACTTGCACCGAAAAGTGATGAAAAAAATATAGTATTTTTGCTAACATTTTTTTAAAAGAAAAATTTATTTAATTATCACAAAAATATTTTTGTATAAACTTTTAAATTGATAAAGTAAAACTTCAAGCGTAAATAAATAAGTATATTTACTAACTTTTAAGTAATTTAACTTATTTGTTTAGTTTAAAACATTAATTTTGTTCAATTTTTTTGTATTTTAAACTTTGTAGTTATATCTATTGAGTTTCTTTTAAGTCAGTAAAAATAAAACATAAAATAATCGTAATGCAAACTTTATGATATTCTCTCATGACGCAAGAATCTATTTTTTCACATTAGTTTTTTACATAAGTTGTTCAAAAACATTTTAATATTTTTTAAAAAGTTTTTTAAGAAATGTATAAAAAATATAAAATTATGAATTTTTCTTTTAAAATTAAACTAAAGATCTTTTCAATATTTTTGTTTTGGGAAACAAAAATTAAATTTGATTTTCTAGTTTTCATTTTTAATCAAGACAGATCTTTTGAATCATTTGTTAAGGTATATAATAAGTTTTGGACGTACTTATACGTTGGTGTTCTTGCCATTACGCCATTTATTTACAATTATTGAAACTTTTTTAAATAAACGCTTATTATCGGTATTAATTAAATCTGGAGGTAAAAAGTTTAAAATTTACATTTTATTCTTTATTAAAGTTTACAATGTAGATTTTAATTGTTAAAGTAACTTTTATTTACTTAATTTAATATCATATTAATTTATACTGCGTTGGATAAAAAAATATTATATAGTAGAAAATAAGTGTAGTATTCTAATATTGAAATAATTGTAATATAAGTAAATATTTGTATGTAGTATTTGCATTTTTAAACACCAATTTAATGTTTAAGTATTAATCTTGATACAATATTATTACAAAATCAAAATAATTGTTACAATATCGATACAATGTTGTTATGATATTGCTACAATATTGATGCAATATTTTGTATAATACTGTAAAATATTGCTAGAATATTAGTGTCATTTTGCTCAATCTTGCTACAATAATATCATTGTAATATTTTATCAGTATTTTAACACAATACTTATACAAATAGTTCAATAGTTATATTCTCACACAGGCACCATATCAATACCTCTTACGAATAGTAATAGTATTTAAATTGAAGGTTTGAATAGTGCTAGTATTCATCAGGGGCTGACTGGTGTTACTCTTCGTACGAGGCATCGATATAATTTAATGAATTGTACTGTCGAAATAAGAAAGAATTTCGTTGTTAAAATAGTTTATATTTTGATATTTTGGGTTAAAAAAAATCTTGTATTAAACAATTTTTAAATATTTCATTTTGAGATCGAAATGCTAATAGTTTTAAAATTGTGATGTCAAATACTTTTGTTGCTGTTGTTTATGTCTGTGAATAAGAAAAAATAAACTTCAAACGTCAACAGCGATTTTTGTTACTTTCAAATATTAGCATTAAAGTACATAATACCAAAAAATCTTTCCAGCAAGAAAAGAATACTGAACTTTTTTCAAAATTTTTAAAAATATTTCTTTGTACAACTATCAGACTTGCTCCTCTAGTTTCTTTCTAGCCGACGTATAGGTCCTTCGAATCACTCGAGCAGCACGAAAGCTTTGGCGGCGCGTACTTAGCTCACACGCGGCGCGCGGTAAAAGCCGAAATCTTCGCTGCTATCTACGACATCGGCTTAGCCGAACGATGGCCAAACTCTCTAGCGCCGTTAAATCGACTTATCTGCGCGGTCGCGGATAAGCTCCCATTCCCCAGCACATACACATACGGTTTTCCTCCGCCTACATGCAGTTAAGTCGTCTAGGTTTGATGGGAGTGGATTTGCTTTTTCTTTGTGGCGCTTTTCGTACCTTTGTGTCATTAGTTTTTGGTATATTTAAGCAATTTTGTTTTTAAGCAATGTTTTTAATATTGGATGGAATTGAATGTATTGAACAATTTTCAAAAAAAATATTTTCTGTAAGTACGAGAAAGATAAATCATCATGATAAAGGGTAATTGCGATATTTAAAAAGTATTATGCTATTTTTAAAAGAATCTGTATATAGTTTATTTTTTGAAGTTTTTTCTATAAATTTAAAAAAGAATATGTTTTTTTGGAATGTAATAGACGTTTTTGATGCAATAGATTTATTTTTTATTCGTAATAAAGTTTGTATTTTATTATTTTTTATTTTGATTGTAGTTCAATCGTATTATAGGCAAATTATTTGCATAAGTGTGATACATATTAATAATACAGTATTAGTATAGAGCACGACGATTACATTTGCTGGTTTCGTGAATAAGTTATTGGTTAATTCAAAATTAATAATCTGAGTTATTGAGCATATAATTATATTATTCTCGCATGTAATTATAAATTGAATAATTAATTTGGTTAATTAAAATGAAATAAAAATTTATTATAAAGAAAAACGTATTTCACAGTAAAATAAATTTAAAATCGTAACTAGGCCTTTTTTGGCTACCACCTTCGGAGTTATGTTTTTATTATTAACCACTACTATATTTTTTACACTTCTTGCGTACAAAATATAATGAAAAATTATCAACAGATTTTTTCACATATATTTGCAAAACTACATAAATACACATTTTTTTTATTAAAATGATTAATAGTATAAATTTAATAAGAAAAAATAGCTTGAATAACAATTATTATTTATCATTCGTTGAATAAACATAATCAAGAAACTCTTCACTCACTGAAATTGATTAATACACTTCCCTAATCAAAATTAAAGACCGCATACGTAAAAATATTTAACGAGCCGCCAGACAATAACCCAGCATCTCTAATTTATTCATACATCCATCCGTATTCGTCATCCGGCGAAAATCGGTCGATCATCCCGGTCCCCCGCACTCGGCCATAAACAAAAATTCCTCCTAAGCGGTCCACATTATACCCTTTTCCCACATCCCAGAGAGCCTCGGCGTACAAACACGTATAAGCATAAGTATCGAGGCTAGTATAGCCTCCCTTTCGCTGGGGTTGCCGGCTATCTACCCTCACCCACCCACCCACATATACACACACGCAAGCCGCGAAGATCCTGTGCAAGCAGAGAGAAAGAGAGAGAGAGAGAGAGAGAGAGAGAGAGAAGTTGCCCTATCTGAGATCGCTACTTATGGCCAGACACGATCTCTCTTACTCGCCCTCCCCCTCGGGCCATTTTTCCAAGCGAGGGTAAGAGAGAGCTAGAGAGAGAGAGAGAGAGAGCCTGATAACCTTTATGTCTTGCGGTTTCATAAATTCCGATTTGGGTCAGGGATGCATCGGGTGCGCTATCGTGGCTATACGCGCCGCGGCTACTCAAGGAAAATTGATTCTGTTTTACGCTGGAAAACAAACTCGTTTTCTTCTCGGACGGCGGCGGTGTTATCGTACTGGCCGTTAGCGAAGCGTTCGATTGATTCGGAAAGAGAGAGAGAGAGAGAGAGAGAGAGAGAGAGAGAGAGAGAGAAAGAAAAAGAGAGACGAGATTTTCGAAGCAGGGCGAAATTTTACGAGCGGAACGTGCTCACCTACGTTTTGTCGGATAATTTTTCCGCGGGGGTGTGGCGGATACGCCGGGCTTTTTTTTGGAAATTCGCGGACCGCGCGGAGGAGAAGCGGTCTTTCCAAGTTTGTATAAGCAGTGACACGCTGCATTTAGAGGGCGGATTTTAAATTTAATAAGTTCGATGGAGGAAAATTGAGATTGACGCGCTCTGCTGATCGGGCTGCTCGTGGTCTTCGTCACGTATTTGGGATGATTGTAAATTTTTAAGAGTGAATTTTTAGGGTAATGAGGGTTCGGACTGCGCTTGATTTTCTTGTTTATTTAGAGGATGGAATAAGAGTATTGAAATTTTATGTTTGCGGGCAATATTTTGGAATTTGGCGTTAATATTTAATGGAATTATAAAATAAATTTATGAGGAAGAAGTGAATGTAAATTCTGACGGGTTAAAAAAAATTTCTATCTCCATATTTTATTAAATTTTACTGTTTTAGCTCACAAAACCACCAAACTGAAGCTTGCTAATTTTTTGATAACTAATTTTTAATGCATTTCCACAATCGTATTTGGTACCTTTCAAAATATTCAAATATTTCAAACCAGCTATATTTTCATGATTCCATCACTTTAATTTAATTATCTATTTGTAATTTTCATCTAAAAATAAATTCTTCTCTAGCCAGTCTGAATCTCGAAATTCGCTAATTCAATAAAGAAATAACCAAAACTAGAAAACCAGACAGACCTCGCACCACCCCAACCAAAAGCTGCATTTTTCAACGAATCCACGTCAGCCAGTCCCGCCTCTCGCTTATACTTTAATAACTTATGCAGCGGGTCACGGAATATACGTTATCAAGCGTCCCAAAACTCACTCGGTCATCAAAGCGGGCGAATTCTTTTTAATAAGCATTAAGCTCCTTCACGATGCATTCGTCTTATCGTCGCGACTCTCCCCATCTAGCGTCCATTTAAAGTTTCTCGACTCTCTCGCTCTATCTTGTGATCTTGATGGTTCGATAAGCGCGCCGCGTGCCATTCGGCCGCGAACTTGGAGAGAGCTAGAGCAGCAATTTCCATATATACGCGAGCTCGAGCGGCCTGAGGAGTAGCTGTTAAATGTGAGCGAACGCTCGGTTCATGGTGAAATGCGCAGCTAGGAATGCGTATAAGATTCGGCCGGTCGAGAGGTTGAGGATGTTGGGGGGAATTGTGTTCTTGGCTGTTTTCGGAGCTGGTGATGATTAGTGTGAATTAGCAAGAAGGTGGTGTGGATTTTTGGATTGTTGATTTTGGTGGGTTGTTACTGTCGTTATGGAGTTGGTGAGTGTTGAGGTTTTAGCATTTAATTCTGCGCGTGAATTCGTGACTATACACACAGACATTCTCATTTATTCTCACATGAATTTCGTTATTACATTAGAATAGGTCCTCTTTACTTCCTTATACTACTCAGCAAATCTCATTATACTCTACTAGTGTACATACACATACACTTACTTGTCGCTACATACGTGAAATCTCGCTCGCTACGCTTGCTACTCAAAGTATATACATTTTAATAAATGCTGGTTTTTACATGCAATGAGGCTACAGTCTTTGTCATCCTTCTCATATCAGACTGTTTACCTTTAAAAAGGTTAATTAATGAATTCAAAGTAGTGAGTCTCTAAATGAAAAAATAGGTATAAAAAGAAATATTGAATCTGATGTTAAAAATGTGGGAAGCACAAATACCATATGATAATTTACTGATTATTATGAATTGTGAAAATTATAATAAAGTTATCAGCTACTGATACGTAGATGTTGATGACACATTATTGTTGATTAATGCTTTCTTTTTAAATATGTTAACTTCAAATTAAAAGAAAAACATATAGGACTCTTGGTATAAAATAAAACTTTTTATTTTACTATAATTGTTAGAAAAATTACAATATGTCTTGTTTAATGTTTTTATTTCTTCTGTCTATATGTATTATAATAATTTTAAGAGCAATTAGGGAATGTTTTCTAATATATAATAAAAATAAAAGAGTTGGTACTTTAAAGTATCTGCTTATAACAATGTGCACAAAAAACTTGATTTTTCAAAACGCGAGATCCGTTCAGTAATCATACTACCTATAAATTGTAATATTTTTTATCTAAAAGTGGCTCAATCATAAATTCTATCGTATTTGATAATGCTTTTCAACAGCCAATTTTAAGTAAAGAAAACATTAATATTTATAGATTTTTTCTTTATATCCAACATCTAACAAAATATAAATTCTGTTTACTTTTTAAATGTAATTATCAATGAATTTATATTAATTAATTTACTTTACTACTTGGCACATTTTCGAAATTTAGTTATTTATACTATAAAATCATTTGAAATACTGACAAAAACTTTACAGTTGCACAAAAAGACAGCAATTTTTTAAAAAGTAAAAGTTTCCTGGTTTTCCTCAGCTAGAATATTAAATTGTTTCAAAACGAAGTACAAATAAAGTATCACTTATACCACGGTCGAAAGTATTTTTGTATATATAAAATCACTTCATTTTGATTTTATTTAATCTTGTACTAATTGCTACAGATTTACAGATTTGTTCAGAATTTAATTTAAATAATTTCCATTGTTTTTAAATACTTATTTTCTTATCATAATAAAAGAAAACATTATTAATCTCGTTACCTCACAGCAAATCCGTTTGCGTTGAACCACATTAGACGCAAGGCAAAAGACCCACCCCGAGCCTAATTTTGACATTAATGGCCAGTTTTATGGTCGTATTTGTAACGATACAAGCATAAATCTGCTAAGCGCTTTAGGCCAACAGCCTACATCATAATTCTTGCAAGATGCCCCTCGTATAGCTCCTTTTCATTTTCCGGAAATCTTGATGCCACGCTCACGCTATATTCGCGTCTCGTTGTACGTGAGTTCTAGTAATCTGGAACGGCGAAATGGGATTGGACTTATTTGTTAAGTTTGATGCATGCACTACTGAAGATGCAGGGAGTTGTAATGCGATGAAAGTTCCCAGTTGCTTCTTATACTTTCAGGAACAAAAATCGTGGAAACTTTAATTTGTTTAGCTTTTTGATGAAGGGTGAGGAGTATTAGTGACGTGGTGAATGTTTCTAGCTCCCAGATGGATGAAAAATTTAACTTTATAGAGAATTGTTTATTATTTATGGGATATTGTTTGTAATATTTTTATTTGAAACTGCTCGTTATGTAAAGAAAAACTACAATCAAAGGTAATCAATGAAGTTTATTTTCCAATAGCAAACATTACAGCATTCAGCATTTTCACGTAAACTTTCTGGAATAATAAGTAATTTTTTGTAAGCAATTTTAGTTATTTGTAGAATAAATCAAAGTAAGTAAGTATTAGTAATCAGTGTTCATAAGCTATAAAGTATCAGCCTCACGATTTAGCTGGTCTATAAATTTCGTAAATTTATCAACTGCAAACGATTTCTAAAACCATTCAACGCATTTCTGGCATCGCAATACACTATACAAACATTCAATAAAAAAAGAAACAAAAAAACAATAAAAGAATAATAACAATCTATATCTCAGAATACTTTCCAAACAACACTTTTCCAGCTATTCTACATATCTCCGCATCAGTTAAAACCGAGCAAGTTCCAAATCTCAGCAGCGAAAGAGAGCAAACAACACAGTCCTCAATCATCTCCCAGGCACAATAAAACTTTTCAACATTCAATAAACTGCCTTGTCGGCCCTGTTTTCACGACTCGGCGCAACAAACTTCCAGCTGCGTAATCTTTTGGATATAGGAGCGCACGCGCCGGTGTTAATGCAAGTAGTCGACGAGCGCAGCGCGATATCAGATTGTCAAGTGGAAACTGTTCAAACTTGGACAAATCCTCTCGCAGCGCTATCAACTATCAAAGTTTAATTCGAACCTTCTCTGGGATAATCCTTTATACCGTGAACCGCGTGATGGAGAGGGAAGGAGAGAGATTCCTGGCGAGCCAATCACTCGGTGGCGAGCTTTTTGAAAAATAGTTTTCCGGAGTGCTTCGTTATTTTGGAAAATGAAAGATGAAGATTTGTCGATTCGTTTATTTGATTGTTGATGTATTTTTGTGGGAGGTTTTGGAAAGGAATGGTTACTTTGAGGTTTGTATTATGCTGAAGAGAAAGAGTGGGAAATTTCAATTTTGGTAATCGAAATGGGAATTTTCGAACTCATTCGAGTTTTAACGCACATAAATTGAATAAAGTGTCGATCTTCGATTATTATTTGGAGTGAAGTTTCACTTTGAAAGGAGAGAGGCGATTCTGAAGTAGTAAAATCTTATCTCGAAAGTAAAATTCGAAAGTTAACATCCTACTTCAAGTTTTGAAGAGATCTTACTTTTTTTAAAATGGAGCTGGTTCACAAATTTTACTCGCATAACTGGTTGAAAATGATACTTTTCTCTAAGACTTTAAAGAGAAATTTATTTTTCTTCAAACTATTTAGAATACTTATTCTAAGTTTTACGACGTATAACCATATCAGTAACGATATTCTAAATATAGTTAAAAAAATCTTTATTTTTATGTGTTTAAAGAATCAAAGTCAACAAAAAACTCAGCTGCACCATCTTATTATTATATAGTCATTTAAAAAGTACGAATATGTCATTTGAACACAATTATATAGATTCACTAAGCCGTTGTTGTCACGGGTATAGTAAAATTCAACTTGCTGTATCTTTGTTAACAAGTGTTAAATTGAAAAAACAAAAAATACGTAACAATCATTTGTCCACACTCCATCCGACGGACCCAACAAAATTTTCCGTGCATCATCCCCACATCCCATCTCCCAAAAATCCAGCCCCATCCCTCGCATCCCCCAAACCACCAAAAAACCACCGCAGCAGCAAAACCATAAACTCTCAACTGGAACCCGCACGCAGCAGGTCACCTCACTCCCCCGCACACCGGCATATCCACATACCCCACATACAGCCGCTCGCGAGTAGCATCCGCAGCAATGCCAACACACGTCCCTCCCATACATATCCCTCCCCCTCCTCCGGCGAGGGATGAATGGCAGCGTCGCGCGCCGGCGTCGGCGCGGCGTGCAGCTCGCTAGTGCGCGGGCGCGCGGGCGCAACAACGCCGGCATAGCGGGGCGGCTGCAGCGAGAGGCGCCCCTAGGACGCGCGGCGGCCGGTAGTTGCCGGCGAGCCGCGGACCGAGAGCCAGTCCCCCTTGAGTTTCCTCCGTGAGCCTACATTTTATAATATACGCGAGCGTGCGGATTTTTTTTTTCCTTTCCTGGTGGATGTAGAGAGATAGAGAGGATGGTTGGGTAGAGAGAGAGAGGTGGAGTATCGGTGTGGATTTTTTAAAGTGTCTGGAGAGGGTAGGGAGGAGAGCAGTGCGTTGGGAGAGAGGAGAGCGGCAGGTCTGTTTTGTTGTCTGCGGACGCTTCCGCGGAGTGCGCGCGCGGAATGCGAAGGATCGCCGGCTCGATGGGACGGTGAGCCTTTAGAGACACTTGAAATTTCGGCGCTGCTGTTCTTTGTTTTGCCGAGTGTGCAGAGGATTCAGCTGGTGGGTTGTATGGATAGACGGCTGCATTAGCCGGGAGAGCGTCGATCAGCTGAGCTGTAATACCCCTGTCATCGTTGACCAGTGAGAGAATTTAAAACCTTATTTTTCACACGCATAAGTCCAGCACGATATCGATCAGCGATCTGAAGATTCTCAAGACTAGATACCCGCGCGAGTCGCACCGGACCATACACTCAGCCTCCTCGGCAAAATCGAAGAAAGCCACTCTCGGAGCCAGCCCAGCGTAATTCAAGCTTTCTCTCTGTAGATATGTCACACCCTCGCTGGGACGACGCGGAGCCGTCAAGCCCTCGGGCGAACCACTCGCTCTCTCACCAATAGTCCCATACCTCCTCTAAAACATAAATAATCGACTCTTTCCTCAAGCGCGACCGGCAGGCGCGCAGTGCTTAAACTCGCTGCGCGGTACAAGTATAACAAGTGCGGGCTATATTTTTGAGTTCGCGGGCACTTTGAGTTAGTGAGACCGAGAGGAGAAGAGAGACAGCTGGATTGAGCGACGAGCGCCGATGGACGAGTGACGTGAGAGAGATTCTGGATCAGGACATAACGAAGAGGTGGGTTTTTTCCTTCTGTGTACGTGGGTGAATTGTGAGAGGTTTGCAGGAGTGCGCTTTAGAATTTTGGGTTATGGAGAGGTTTTGATAAGGAGATTTCGAGTGTTACGGATGTTTCTCGTTTACTGCTTTATTTTGGCGATAAGAATTTTTATAAAATAAGCGCGCGCATCGTCTAACGTTTACATTATTCAAATTCGTCTATTTTTACTATTTCGCCAGCCGGTCAGTCCGCACTTCAAAGCGCATTAATTAGAGAGAGGAGAGACGGAGGCACAATAGAGCAATAATGAGAGAACGTTTGGCAATTAAGTTTTCTAATTGGCGCAATTACCCCGGCACCTTGATTAAATTAATAATTAGCAAAACTCTTTACCCCCCAACCGATCGACGCTCCACGTCGCTCGTATAATTTAAAATTTTCACTCTCGACCACTTACACCCACGCGGGCTCCCTTTCTCAAAAACTGTCACTCAATTACGCGTTTTGCTTTCTCTTTCGACGTTCGCTCGATAAGTCAAGAGCACGCACGGCGCCCGGCAATATGCGGGGCTGTTTGTAAAATAAAACTTGAAAACGCAGCGGGAGGAGAAAGCAAATAACCAAATTAGTATCAATTCCCTCGTCGCGTTCGTTCGGATGCTGAAAAAAGAAAAAGAAAATTAAGGATACTCGCGCGCGCCGAGTAGAAAGCCATTGAGTAAGTAGCATTTCAATTCGCTCTCGGCTCCTTTCATCGGGGGAGAAAAAAACAGGCCGCTGCAACATCTTGAAGGATTTTCAAACGGCGCGTAATCTCCTTCGTTTGAAATGCCGTTTAAAGCTCAGGGCTCATAATTTCTCCGTTTTTAAAAAGGCAGTCCATAGAATTCCGCAGCTGACAGACTTCCTCCTCCCGCGCGCAAAATAAAAAGTTAAGCACGCGAGAGAGAGAGCCGTCTGCCTCCCCCGCACTTTCTCTCTTTCGCCCCCATCTGCGCTTCTTCCCTCATTCCGATTCGATCCACTGTTTCCTCACTTTTTTCCATTTCCCATCTCGCGCCATTTGTTTCTCCCTCTCTCGGCCCGCGCGCCGGAGCAAGGAGAGAGCTTTTTTTTCCATCTTTTTCAGAAGCGATCCGCGCGCTCGTCCGAGAATAATTATTGAAAACGCCGCCGATCCGATATCTCTAGATATGTAAATTCCGAAGTCAAAGGCCGGGCTACGGCTGGCTGGATTTTAACGGGCGAATATTTCCGGGCGCGTGCGAGAGGCATTTTTGAAATTTACTTTTTCGAGGGAAAAGCGCGGCCGGATGGTGAAGCGGAGGCTTTGATCG
Source organism: Eupelmus urozonus (assembly GCA_900480035.1). NCBI lineage: Eukaryota > Metazoa > Arthropoda > Insecta > Hymenoptera > Eupelmidae > Eupelmus > Eupelmus urozonus. The sequence goes on along the minus strand of UELX01002497.1, from coordinate 14,868 downwards.
GATTGCGAGTGTGTTATGTTTGGGAAAGTTAGTTTGACGGAAACGTGAAAAGACGGGATCGGGGAGAGCGTTTAGCTTTTTATGTGAGTCCGGTGCTCTTTTCGTGCTTTTTTGGGAGGGCTTTCTAGGAAAGTTGAATTACAACAATCGAAGTAATATTTTATTTTACTAACTCTTTTGGGTTTTTCTGCGAAATAACATTTGTCGTAAAATAAATATAAAGGATGATATACTTCGTTAATTACCTACAATATTAAAATTTTTGCTTTTACTTTATTTCTGTTCACCGAATACATTTTTTTAACGTTTTAAATATTAAATTACATTGCGTATTGATACACACCACTTACGTTAATCTTACTACAACTCCTCCCAATATAATAACGTACTCAATATCAACCCATACCCAATTATCCCTCCACACACCCAAAATCACAACATCAACACACACCTGTATACACACCACTCACGCTCCTATACCCATAATCAAACAAAAATCCCGCTCTCTCTCTCTCCATTCCCACATCCCCACCTCCCTCGTCGCGATTCAATCGTCGCCGGTAAGTATACGTATACACACAAACACAATATGTTCAGGCACAAGCACAGCTCCCCTATAGACGCACGACGGCAGCAACAGGACTGCAGGAGCCGCGGGAAAAGAAAGGCGAAATATACGTATAGAGGCCACCTTTTCCGTGCGTTCCTCTGCATTCTCCGCGCCTGCTTTCAACGACTACTCTCCGGCTATTCTCTCTCTTTCTGTCCGCGTATAGCAGCAGTATATCCTTTCTTTTTTCCCCCCAGACCTCGGCGTCACTCCTTTATACCTATATATATATCTGCGACTCTCCGGATCTGTCCTTTTTTTTTCTTCCTCGTCCCTCAGCGCGTCTCCCTTTTCGTTAACGACCGGCAGAGTCCACGGGGCAAACCCACTTAAGGCACGAGACGATCTCTTCCTGGAAAAAAAGAGGAGCTTTCTTTTGCGGTGCTGTCCTCCCCCTCTCCGTAGTAGCAATCCTCTCTCTCTCTCTCTCTCCGCTTTTATCTTCCTCTCGCTGTCTTTCTCGCTTCTTCCTCTTCCTCGTTTTTTCATGCCAAAGGAAGGGACCATCGGAGTGTACCAATTAACGGCGCCGTCTCTCGATTTCTCGCGAACGATTACCCCGGTCTTCGCGAGCCTCGTATACATTAGCCCGCCGGGCTGGTTCATAAGCGGGTTTCGAGACTGCCGAGCCAGCGGAGCAGTTTACCGAAGGGTTGCAGCTGCGGTTTGCTCTCTCTCTCTCTCTCTCTCTCTCTCTCTCTCTCTCTCTCTGAGGGAGAGACGCGCAAGTGGCTCAGGTTTGAGCTTTTTTTTAGAGAGTACTGTGTGGAGGTGGTATTAGTGTTTTTTTTTTTGGGTTTGTTGAATGTTTGTGTTTTTTTGATTATTGATGAAGGGGAGGGGCAATGAGGGCTGAGGTCGGTGAATTGTAATTATTTAGACTGCGGCGGAGCGGTGATGTGTAATTTAATAATAATATTTATGCGATGGCGCTCGAAGAGTTGCGTCAGCATTTATTAACATTTTATTCGATGATTATTTGCAAATTATTGCTATGTATTCATGTGCGCGAGTTAAGCGTATGTCACCGTGTGCAGATGTGTTATTTTTCATGCATTTTTGATACTGTTCCGATAATGTATATTCTTTAATTATTTAAAATGTTTTACATAATTTAATAGCTTGTAATTATTTGAACATTTGCATAAAATTATTCCCCGCTGAAGATGCATTGTGAATTTAAATAAAGTTTTCAATGTTTTAATTCTCTGCTCGTTGAGAATGCTTAAAAGTTTATTTGCCGTCAGTTATTCTTAACCTTCATTACTCTCCATATTCTTGTGCAATTTAATTTTATAATCTCTGATAATTTTAAGACATGAAGTACTATAAAATATTGAACTAATACGTAGATTATCTATTTTAGTTCCTACTTTATTATTATTTTATAAAATAGTCTCTATTATTTACGAGCTCTTGGTCATAAATGTGATACGCCTATAAAATCAAAAAGAGAAAAATCGACTCTAAAAATAATTTTTAACAGTAAGTAGATAAAGTCAATGTATGATCAGTCGTTAAATTTCATTCTCGAACCGTACAATAAGTACTAATATACTCAGTTAATCAATTAATTTAAATTAAATAATCCTTTCAATTCGAAACATCACAAACTAATGCGCTTAACTAAATCCTCTTTTTTTTTTAAACTGTCAAACCCTAAATCATCCCCAAATCAACAAACCATCAAACATCATTCTAAAACCACTTCCACCAAAAACCCGCTCCCCACATCCTCTAATCCACCCCACAATCAGCCCAACCACATCTTCAAAACCAGGACAATCCACACCGCCCCCGTCTCCCTACAGAATATAGTTTTTATTCCGCGCGATCGGCGCATCCGAGTAGTTCCGGCTGGCTAGCCGCGCTCAGCCCAGCATACACACTCACACAGCCGACCCCGCGTCCACAGGCCAGTGTAAGGGGATGGCTGGTCAATTCAATAGGCGCTCCGGGGCAACATGTTGATTCGACACGGCCGAGCGGTGCTCTACTCTCCCTTTCTCTCGGCGAGCCCAAATAGGCCTGATTTCATCCCGAAATTACCCGTCATTCGTCGCTCGCGTTATGTATTTTTTTTCGCATCGCCGCTGCTACTGCGGCTGTGTGTTCTTTTGTTTGTGTTTTTTTTTTATTTCATGTTTTGTCGTGGAGCAGAATAAAACGTGTCAGCGCAGCGAGGATTTTTTTTTCGTACCCAGGCGGATATATATCTGATTTGTTTTTGAATTCGGGATGGCTGGCCTGGATTTTCCAGCGAGCCGCGTTACGACGCGAAGAGACAATGCCGGGGAATGCCAGGGATTTGGAAAAAGTTTTTTGCCCTTCCGGCGGATCTGTTTAGCGGGGCAGAAAAATTTTGCCCGAATACTTATTTATTCTTTGACAATTCGATTACCACTTTTTTGAGTCGCTTTGCCGAAATGCCGGAAATAAAAAAGTTTGTTTGCCCACCGCGCTGTTTGGGCTCAATCACTGCTTGGCTCGGGGTGAAAATTCAAATTTCGTTTAAGCGAAACTCAATTTTTTCATTTGTATCGTTATTTTTCAATTTCTCATTCGCCGAATAAAGCTACTTTTTCATTAAAACGAAAAATTGATTTTTTGGGCGTACGGCGAAATGAGTAATTAAAAGTTGCGCTAAAGATGCAACTAACTTTTCCGAAAACAATTACACAGCCAGTTACACAATTTGTATCTTGTGTTTGTCAGTTTTAACAACTTTGAACTGGTCAAAATTCGTTTGGATTTAGCCACAATTATTCAATTATTTTACAATATTTCATTTCAACCGTGTTTAGAACTGTACGTGTAAAGACATATATATTATATTATATATGTGCCGGCTTATAGGACAAATAGAGAACATCTGTTTCAACATAGATTGCCTTTATTGCTTGCGAAATAGTGTTTTCCAATGCTTCATTGAAAGCTCCAAACAAGCATTCTCGAGTGAAACATATACGCGCGCCGTTTCGATTGGATAGTAAAATTTTAAAGGAGAAATTGATTCTGCCTTTAAAATGTGAGTTAACACGTTGAAAATAGCCATAAAGTCTTATTTACTTTTATTAATTGTCACTTTAATTAGAAAATGTGTACGAAACCTAATTCTGATAAATATTGCAAATAATACAGGTAGTCGCGACTGCATGTTTTAATGATCATACTATTATTATTACCATTATTGTTAATAAATTATGTTGGATATCGTAACGGTATCGCAATTATCTCACTGTAATTAACAGTACATTTAAATTCTGCATTTCGCTCTTCTAATAATTCCAATAAACGCAGTTTATTTAAAACAACTATAAACGTAAAACCAAAGCTTACACGACTAAAACGCACCAACATTAATTCGCTCCCTCGTAAATTTCGAATTCCCCGCTTATATTTCTAATTGAAGCTCGCTCCCGAAATATTATTCTATCCTTCGCGACAGATCCAAACTTGCAAGCTCCCATCCGCACGCCTCCTAGGTTCAACTCTCGAACGCCCCTAAAAGCTTCCGAAATCGAAACTTTCAACCGTCTCCGTATAGTCTAGCTTCACCATCTCCACCCCCGCGTTCATCAGGCTCTTTATCTTTAATCAAGCCTGCTAATTAACTACCCCTCAGCTCCATATTTTCTATTTCAACCGCGCGATGTACTCCTCTAACTTCCCTAATGAAAGACGACCTTTGGATCGCTAAGCACGCTTCAAATCTCAGGCAAGATAGAAAAAGCCTTGCTTTGTCAATCCCCTCGCTTCCTGCTATACGGCGATTTCCGTGTTTCTCGATCGCCCGAGCGCTTCGATGTCTGGTCTATACGCCAGGAGAAGGACCGGAGAGAGAAAGAGGAAATAGGGTTGGAATAAAAAAGGGAACGCAGAATTCAGCGACGCTCTCACTTGCCGCGGATATATAGTTTGATTTATCAGCTCTCCCTCTCTTTCTCTCTCTCTCTGGTTTTTTTTTTGTTCGAGGAAGGGCCAGAGTACTTTCTTCCCTCGATTAAACCGAGGCGGGATTTTAATGCGACGTCACGGAGAGGAGAAGTGGAGTAAAATACGGAGCTGAGCTCGCTTGCGCTCCTGCTGAAGGTGAGCTACGGTTATAGTTTTCGAGGCGTGGTCGACTCTATGATGGACCGAGCCTGGATGGGGGGGAGTTTTAATACATACATGAGAGTGCAATTACAAGTGTAAGCTCTGGTTCTGGGTGCAGATTGTAGTTTTTGGTTGTGTTTTTTTTTTAAAGGTATTGGAATGGAGTTAAGGCATACGAAGGGTTGGTTTGGCAAAGCTATGCTTTTAGGGAATTTTTTTATCGGCTGGCTGGTTAGGGTTTTCGGAGTATTAATCTGTGCTTGATTTGTCTTTCTGTAGAATAAGGTTTTCCTGCAGAATTTACAATTCCGATAGAATTTTGAATATTTAACGCCTAAGCTCGCCATGTATAAATCGAAAAAAGCCGACACATCACAGCGATTTGCTCCCGCCAAAAGAACAGACAGGAAACAGACATCTCGGCCGAACGAAAACTGCACGCATCTACAATTTTTCGAGCAGCGTGTTGCCCGATAAACAATCGTCATCCTGACGTTGATTCCTCCGATAAAACAGAATCTCCAGGAAGAAGCAGCAGCAGCGGAAGCAGGAGCGGCATTTTTGCGCGTTGCCCGCAATTTTATCGACCCGGGTCCGGTTCCGCCCGATGCTCTGCTCTCACTGCGGGGGTAAACTGAACGCTTTAATTATTTCGCGAACAAGAGGCTAGCAGCGGGGCCGGCTGAATGTTTAATAACGCAAAAATGAAGAGTGAATTTCGGCCGGACAAATGGACGCGGAGAATGGAGCGCTAAAAAATGTAGCTTTTCGGGCGGGGGCTGTTGTGTAGTTTTTGGCGTTGCGAGCAGTTTCGAGTTACAAATTGGACTTTGTTGGTTTGGTTGTTTATTGCCTGAATTTCGAATTGACGCAATGGGATTGTGGATTTTTTGAAAAATGCTCGAGGTTTTGTAAATAGAGCGGAGCGTAGTTTGCTATGTAATTTATGAGAATGCGTTACGGAAAAGATTTGTATTTTTGCTCTATTGATAAACTTTTTCAATTGTGATGTTAAAATTCATGTATCAAACTTACAATTGTAACTCAATTTTTACTTTTGCACTAAATTTAAATAAATTTTTAACTTGCTATACCAAGCTGTTCCACCACGGGTACATGGTCAATCTTTTTCTTTATTCTAGAATATGTATTTTAGAGCATTAATTTCAGACACAATGGTTTATGAGCTTGAACTTTGAGAATCGTGGACGCATCAACTGGGGATGTCTCGGGACATATTCTAGAAACTTTTCAAAAATCTCCTGTGAATTCTAAATGGAATGAATTCTATATTTTGATATTTAAACCAAAATAATTTAAAATCAGTAATAAATTTAGTCAAGTAGTAAAAATTGAGTTACAATTGTATGTCTGATATATGAGCACAATGACGTTATTGTGACGCGAAACTTGCTTATTGTTCTTCTTGTTCTTTTTCCAACTGGCCATCACAAAAGAACAATATACATGCTCTCAACCAATAGAAAAAAATTTCTGGAAGTTCTCAAATATTGATGTCCTTTTACCAAACATCAGCCCTAAATCACAATAACCCATGAAAACCCTCCAGATCCAAAGTCTACCACCACCCTAAAACCCTTCCGACCAGTACCCCGCTCCATATACCTCCATCTTAATCACCCCTAACGCCGTTTACTCCCCTAAACCAGCCACAACTCCCCCACCACCAGCCCGTCTCGCCGTCCTTAAAATTCATATTTCTCACTTTCTAAACAACGACTCGGAGCCGTCCTCCTCCGCCCTCGCCTATATTCGCCTCTCCCTACCTCCCACAGCGCGCGCCGGCTCGTAAATTGCGCGCGACCCCGCGGGACGCGCGGATCCTCGCGCTTGCCGCTCCTCAATCACTTAGGACTGTCTTGGCGCTAAAAAGTTTAAACCACTGACGGATGAGGCGCAGCCGCGCCAGCGACACGCTCCGGCGCCGGAAAAATAAAAGCCAAGCGACAATCGCCCACGAGGTAATTTTCACCCGTTTGCTTCGCCATTTTTCGAGGACATCGGCGCAAATGAAGCTGAAAGGCGTACGCCGAAGAAGAAGGAAGCTCGTAAATAAACAGGCCGCGTCAAAATAATTCGGAAGCCGCTCTGGAAATCGATACGGGCTCTGCGGGGGCCGCGGCGCTGAAACGAAGCTAGTGATAAATGCCGCGCGGGAGTGCGATCAATCTGGCCGGTGCGCCGCCGGGGGATTATGATCGTAGCAATTTGCACTTTATTGCGCTATCCGCGGATTAAGCCGCGAGCTACAACGGCGCGATTCAAGAACCGGAAACGTAATTGCGTATGTTTAATGCGAGCGAGCGCGATGGTAATTTAAGCGCGCCCCCCACGCGCGGTTTACGGTAATCTAGTCGTCGGCCGAGTTGCTCTATGTATTGATGCGAGCGAGGATTAAGTTGCCGGCTTGTAATGGGGGTGTGGGGGAGTTTTGTGCGTTTTGTTGCTTTTGGGAGGTGTCTTGGGGGATGCTGATTTTTTGGAGGGAGTGGATGGGTTTTTGGGGATTGTGGATTTGGGTTGTAGGTCGGGGATGAGAATATTGATGAGAGATTGAGTCGGGCTTTTAGCTTTTAAACGGGATTACGCGGATATTGAAATGTATTTTGATTGTTAAATGATTTTCTGTGATAAATGAATATTTCAGGTTGAATTAGAGATTTTACAGTTATAAAACAGGTATTTGCAAATAATTGGTTTTATACGTGTTCAAAATGGTCGGAATTAAAATTAACTAAAGTAAACTGAGTCATCCCTAGTAAATCAATAGTCGATGAAATATTATAGAGTCGGATTAAATATAAGATTATGTTTCATCCGTAATACCAGTCTGCATTTATATTTAAATGTTTAAATATTTACATAAGTTTTAATAAACAGGCGTAAATGCCATAGTTAATTGAATATCTCTAGTATAAATAATTAACTATATGAACTGAATATAAATAAAATACTGAACTATAAATAATTTCTTCAACCATCTTAAAAGCCCAGCCGAGCAAACGATAAGAATCCCAAAAAAATTAAACACCGCGAAAATTCTCCCACTCAAGAAAATACAAAAAAGAAAAACCCCTCCTCCGTTTCACTTTTCCCCCTTTGCGCCGGCTTGACGGTACATCCGCCGGTGGGCGCGCAGCCATATCCAGGGCCCGCCGAGTGCCTGCACTCGAGGCTAACCTAGCTCGGCTCGCGAATTCGCTTTTTTCCTGTTCTCCCCCTTTGAGGCTCGCTCGAGTTACAAAGTAAATATAAACCGGCTGGAAGCGCGGCCGGCATCAATATTCATCAGGCCCATGGCGCCCGAAAATTGAGGCCTGGAGATGTATGTGTGTGGTGATGGTAGAGGATAAGCCGTGTATTTTTCTGAATTTTTGTAAGATAAGTGCAAATTAGTGGCGCATATGCGCTCCAAATCGTTCATAATACGGAGTTTTGGTCGTGGTGATGAGGAAGTGGATGAATGGTTGCTATGACTATAGAACTGATGTTACTGGTGTAAAATATTATTTATTTTTAGGTTTATTTGATACCGTGCTTACTTGGGTTCGATCGGACGTGAATTGATCTTTTTTTGAAAAATATTTGTAACTTGATTTTATGGATGAAATAGAATATAATTTGCGAGCTCTGACTGTTTATAAACGATTTTGCGTATTCAATTTATTAAACCCAAATAAAATAGAAATAAAATATTTGCAGCGGAGCGAACTACTGTGAGTAAACAATAACTTTTTGTCAATACATCGCAGATTAATAGAGCACTGTGACTGCGTTTTTGCAAAAACCATTCATATGAACATCTATAGAAGCAAATATAAAATTGTTTATCAACGAAATTCTAAAAAAAAATATTTATTTTAATGACCGAGCAAAACAAACGCATTTGAAAATAGGATCACTAAAAACTTTTACAAAAAATAAGCACGCATCACACAAAAAAAGCGTTAGTCAGCATTTTACCAGAGCTATGAGTTAGTTTTGTATGATGTGTATCAGCAGTTTCTGTTTAGACAGTGTACCGTCGGCGAAAAATTACACACATTCAAACATTTGCCTTTATAAATTAGTCTTTTTGCAGTCCTTTTCAAAAGCTTGATTTTTTTTCTTTTTTAGTCCGTTTCGGAGAGGTGAATTCCTTTTTCGCGCGACGTCAATTTCATTATTACCGGCGGAAAAGTTCGAGGTGTTTGCGCAAAAGGCTATTTCCTCGGGAGAGCCGATGAGTTTTCAAGCTGTCTTCATTTGTGCGCTGAGGGAAGTTTTGTTTTCTGTTTTTTTTCTCGAATGTTTCGAAAGGGTTTAGTTATGAATAAGAGAGTTTTATAGAACTGCTTTATTTTTTTTAGACATAAACAAATGAAAGGAAACTAAAATAACGATAGCGGTAAAATTTTAGTTTTGGCTTCTAACTTTTTTTTCTCACTTTTAGGCTTATACCTATACAAGTTTTGTGTTTAAACGTGATCGAGAAAAATGATAAATACACAAATATTGTGTACTAGTATATTTTACACAGTAAATGAGTTTTTAAAATATTTTACACAAATTTTGTGTAGTTTAGTTTACTGTGTAATAAAACTTGATTACACACAATTAACACAAAACGAGTGTAAATTTGAAGCAAATTTTGTGTTTTAATTACACAGAAAATTTGTAGTATATTTACACAGAATCTGCGTATCAATTTACACAAAACACACAAATGTCTACTGTGTACCTATATAATTAATAATTTCTTATAAAAGAAAAAGTCATCATACTATTCCGTGTTTTTAACAGCATAACACTTAAAAGTTAATCAACATTTCCTGAAACATGGTTTAAACAAAATTAAAATAAGTTATGAATAGGTATTATATTTTTTGTATTTAGTAAAATAAAATTTCGTTTCACTAAAATTGCGACAAAACTTATTACTAAAAGCTGAGAATGCGGATTAAGGTTTTTTTTGACTGATATGGGAAGAAGCACTTTTCAAAAGCTCCACGGAAACGAGCACCATTATTTGATTTAAAAATCCATTTCGATTAATTTTTCGAAACGCATGAAGTCATACCCGTACTGATATTAAAGATATATAATATGCTTAAAAAATAAATTAAACGATATAATTTTCACTTCTTTTGTCTTAACAACAATTTTAAATAGAATTTTGTTCGTGATTAAAGATAAAATATTCTCTGACGAAACGAACGTAGAACATTTCTTTTGTAAAAAAGAAAATCCTGTTGAGTATTAAAAGCAGGAAATGAACATTTGCAAACGCGATATTACTAAAATGAATTATCACGGTAAATACAAAAAATAATTCCACCTTTGAAATCCAAATTAAATCAAATATCCCGTTTTACATTCCGCTTATTTCACAAAGGGACTCGCATTAGCTTACCTCCCTTTTACTAAAATCCGAAATAATTATCTTTTCATCTCAGAATCCTACCGCGCACACCAAAATAAACCATCACAAGCCACGCCTCGCCCAACCCTCCTATTACCCATCAATTTTCCACACCACGAGCTAAGTCACGCGTTTAATACCCCGCGACGCAACTGTCACGTTCAGCAGCACGCGCGGGAATACAACCGCGCAGCGACGCGAAGAAACGAAATAGAAAGCTCGCAATTAAACGGCGCTCGGCTCTGCAAATTGGATTTTTACGATGCACTCCACGCGCGAGCCGCGCCGGCGTTATCGTGTTTATGGAAAAAGCGAGGCTGGGCTTCGATATATAGCTCCGCGGGCGCAAAATGAGCGACGATGATCGAGCGGCAAATGCAAATGGACCGAAAAGGCGAGCGCGCGCCTCGACTTTAACGCTCGGCCGGCCCGGCTAAGCGGGGGCCGGCTTCGTTGCCATCACGTTCACCGAATCGATTACCCCGATGCGAAGCTTGGCGCGCGAGGCGGCGCGCTGGGGGCCTGCTGTGCAAAGTCGCGACAGCCGACTTGTTTATCTTCACGCGCGGTTGCGTCTGGCTGAGCGCGATGTTTTTGAGTGGATGATGAATTTGGGAAAATCATGAATATTTTTTTGGATACATTTTGTTTAATTAAAAAATATATTGTATAAAGAATATAAAATGTAAAAGTTGTAGCCTTAAGCAAAATACGTATTATACCTATTGATTGGTTTTTTAGAAAGCATGTAAAGTGTAAGTTATCTACGAAAAATTACATTTTTTACTTAACAAAAATTTACTTGATAAAAGTTTTTCTCAGTCAAAGGTAATGATAAAAAAGTTACAATTTTTATTCTTTACATTTTTAAATTAAAATTCAACCATTCTTATTACATACAGACAATAAATATGCTTTTAGATTTTTGGGTACTAGAAGAACATATTTGCAAAGTTATAAAAAAAGAATTTTTTCCTTTTAGATATGCCATGAAATTATCCAAATATATGAATTAAAAATCCATGAGGGCCATATATTTTTTACATATTTATTAAAATATGAAAACACTTTAAAAGTCAGAGTTAAAAATATTTTGTATTTTGTAAATTATTAATATTTACATAAATTTGATCTGATATATAACAAGTACATATAAATGTGCTTCTTTCAGAGAAATTTATATATAAAATTTTTACGTAATTAAGTTTAAAATACCAGAAATTTATATTTACGTATTTTCATAAGCGTACGTATATTTATCATAACAAAATAAAATTTGTTGTTTTTATAAAAATGTTTAAAAATTTATATTGCTAAAATTTTTATACTATACTGATAAAATTAGGAATCATAACTAACAATTTTACAATTTGTACAAGGTTTGTCAGAGAAATAAAATAATATTTTATAATAATATCAAAATGAAGCTAGAACATTATTTAAATTAAAATATTTATTTTTTCAAAATAAACATTATATTACACAAATTCTATTTGAAACAGCAACAAAATTTTATCGAATCCATAAATCTCATGTTTTATTAATGTTTATTTACAAACAAACATTTCTCCAAACAGATTTTCAATTTCCATTCGCATACAAAAAACTAAAAATATTTCTAAATAGGTATATCTCAAAGTTGAAAGGCACACTAAAATCAGTCCAGTTCCGAGAAAACGATAAACAATACAATGAAATTATACAAGCCCGTCAAAATAATACCTCTTCACAATAGCGCACCAAGATTCATTAATCAAATTTACATAAAATCTATTATGAATACGCTCCCGGTCTCGCTTCTTTATTTTCACAACACATCCCGGCGCCCGCAAGTTAACATAATTTCCTTCCGCCCTCGTGCATTTTCTTCTTTCCCTCATACCGGTGCCTACACCCCCACATTGTACCAAGCATCTGCGGCGCCTAATCACTTTAATCAATATCACAATTACGTCAATAAAATTGTTTTCCATTACGGGTCACGTTCGAATTAACCGGACGTGGGTATCTTGGCGAGGATGGGGCGGGGAAAAAAAGTTTAATGCCGTTAGTCTCGCGGCGAGCAGATGCAATTTTTGTAATCTCGCTTCATTATATGGAAATCTCGTTGGTTATATATAAAGTAATAACGCCGACGGGTTATGGGCCGCGCCGCGGGTTGATGATTTCAGCGCGTGACCTTAATTCCCGTGAGCGCAAAATTAGGTGTGTATATGCCGGTGCAGAGTTGGCCCTTCGCTCAAGTGGATGGGGGCATTTTTTTGTTGCCCTTTCGGCGCTTTCGAAGAATACGCAATTAGTGAAGGGATGGCAAAAAATTTTAATTTGAATGTATAATTGAGAAGGTTGAGCTTAAGTTTTTTGCTCGCGTGCTTTCTTGCGCTGGCTGAGGCTGCTGGTGGATTGTTTTCCTTGTGCTTGCAATTTCGACTGGCCTAAATGAATTTCGAAGTACGTATCCGCTGAGTTTTTGAAAATATGAATTTTTTCGTTTGAATCGTAAATTTTCAATATAGTGTTATTAATTTTTATCGATTCTGAATTTTGTTTTATTTCTTTTTAAGTACGAAAACGGGGAAAAGTATTTTGCTTAATGAAATTTTTTGTAAGTTTAGTTCTCAAATTTCAATTTTGTAATAACACACAATTTTACTTTTTCATTTCCATAACGATAACTCTTAAAATTTTAAATGAGTCTGACTATTTAATCTACAAAATTATCACAAATTAAAATATTTATTAAAAACACTTACAACCCACAACGCCAAAAAACCAATCCGCAAACACTTATTCTCCAGCGCCCCGAAAACCCCCCCTAACATAATACATCCTCCAATCGAGCTCGCTCCACCCCCGCATCTTCTCACCTCTGATACTCGCGCAAAGCGATATTACATCGAGGCGCGATCGCTTGCGCGCGCAGTCGATTAAGGCCGATTACAGCATCACTTCGGAGGAGCCCGGCAAGTCGAAGGTCTCGGCGTTCATAAGGGGCACAGCCCCTTAAGGAAGGGGGGCGGCTGGAGGAGACTCCGGCGTCTCGACTATAACGTTTGCATAGATAGCGCGGATAACGCTAACGACGTACCTGCGCTCGCGCGCGCGCGTGTGCGCCCCCGGGAAACTTGGAATTGCCTAACAATCGAAGTTGCTCTCTGGTATGTGTGGGAAGGCGCTCTGGAACTAATTGAGGTCGGCGCAAACTTTAAATTCCGACGATTAAATAATTGACGAGTGGCGTGCGTGAGCGCGAGCTGCATGGGGTAGGGCTAAATATGCGTAGTCTGAATGTGTGTTTGCTTGTGGATGGTGTGCTATCTGAAGGATGAATTTGAAGGTTGCCGAAGTGGTTGGTGTATTAGAATTAGGTTGATGAGGGGTGCATGGATAATATGAAGGGGATGGTGGGACTGAATTCTTTAAGTGGGCTTGTGGTTGCTGTTATTTAGTCATTTATTGAGTGGAAGTTCTCAGTAATTTACGGGAGAAAATTTCGATATTGAATTTTTATCGATTGCTTTGATACAATTTCAGTGTTCTGATATTTGTTACAAAGTGGCTCTATTTAGAGTTTGAATATAATGTTCCAAGATTGTAAAGAGTTAAACAGCAATCACTGCATAAGTTGCAATCAAGCTATAGCTAAGTATAAGGTAAGTATAAGGTATACTTACCTTATATGAATATAATCAAAACAATTTCATTTGTGTTTTCAATTATTTTCAAGTTCCAAATAATTGTATTCATTTTTTAAGAGCGGGCGCACAGCAACGCCCTGAGTTTTGTACCACTCCAATCGATGTTGACATCATTCTGTGCGACCCAAAAAGATACCGAAATGAACCGCACATACAGTGAATACAATTAACGACGATTGCAAATTCGGACAAATTTGTGGAAGCGAAATTTTTCCCTCTGTCAGTTAATTTTTACATTCGTTTCATGAATAAACACGCGTATTAACTAACGTAAATTGTAATTCAATAGATCCTAATTTGTTCAATGCTGTATACCAGTCAGCAAATTTTTACACACAAATTTGATTATGTTGACACCAAAATTTTAAGGATCGATACTAAAACTGTGCCAACTGTGGCACTAAATATAAATAACTCGGATGGCGACATTCGTGAACAATTTAAACATCGCCAGTTAAATTTTTATGCAGCCGAACTATTACAAATTTTCATTATCTGCAGTTTTTACTTATTATAAATGAAATTAATTTACAATTTCAAATTTTTTCCTCTTTTGACCATCTCTTTTTTTTATTAATATAAATTATAAAAACATTATATGCTAACGGCGCCCGTGTAAAATTACAATTCAGAAACCTGATCCAATGTCTCACAGCTGTGCATCCTCCCATCTCACAAACGCACCCAGCACTGCCGACACAGCCAGATGTTTACGCAGCCGTATAGCTACTTACAAAGCACCCAAATTAACGAGGAGAGGTTCCGGTCTCCGGATTACGGATTTTTATGGGACTTAAGTATGAAGGTGCCTTCTGTAACTAAATGATAGAGAAAAATACTTTTAGTTCTATCTTATAGGTTCTTCAACAAACAGCAACTATTTGTTCATGTGCTAACCAGAGATTTTAGTCCTTTTTCTTTCTTTTATTTGTAATACATAAGTAATGGAGTTTTACGCTTAGCTTCTTGCTCCCTCGATCAGTACATTACCTTTTGTAGAAGTTTTTGTTTAGATCGTAAGCAAGCTTATTGCATGTAGC
>UELX01002496.1:0-30668 GCA_900480035.1 Eupelmus urozonus | reverse complement strand
AACGTTAATTAAAATCACCAGCTTACAAAATTCATCACAATTGCTTTGCTACTTTTAGCAAGTAATTTTAATTTTCATAATAAAAATATATGAATTAAAAAATGTAATGGTCGAATTTCAGTAATTTGATTACCGAATAGTTTAAAATTACAATGATTACAAAAATATGTTGATAATAAAACGAATGTTTGTTTTATAAAGTAATAATTAGCAGCAGTGCCCAATTCTACAAACTATCGATAGATTTCTTTTTAATGATTATACAAAGTTGAGGGTGTTACATCAAGTCTTTGTATTACTAATTGTACGGCTAAACAAAAATTTATACTCCATTTCAAGATATAGATTTTATATTTTTAGAATTTTCTTAATATTTTATGTATTATTAAACAATGTTTTTTCATCATTTGAATCGATTTTTAAAAATGTATAAAGCTTTAAAAGGATTCTTTATAAAAATATATAATTTTAATCAATAGTGACTGCACTTTGTTTTAATAGTAAAATTTTTAATATGGATTTTATAACATGCCTAATAATAATATTAAAATAAAAGTTTATTACTGACTTAAAATACAATATTTTTAAATTGTTAACTTTTAATAAATTACATTAGTCGTATACTGATTTAATAAAATTCAAAAATTGTAAATTTTGTTTTTTGTTTGCACACTTAAGTGGGCTCAAAACATTTTAAATCAAATAACAGAAAATTTTTTAATCTTGCCTACTTGGCAATAACATCATCTACTTAAATCTACATATAAACAATTATCATTTTATTTATTTTTTTTAATAAAGCTATTTGTAACATAGTGTAAATTGTATTCTTTTATAATTTTTTTTTGCAATGACAGCGTACAAATTTTTGTTAAAGCCGTAATCGTCGCAATAGTGTATATTTATATAGGGCAGCGTTTTTAAACCGTTAGAATTAAAATATCTTAACAAAGAAAAAAACAACTTTAACAGCACTACATTCAAACCATGCTCCATTATTTTTTTTATTTTTCTCCCTGCGGTAGTTTAAGAGTACTCGTCAATCTAAACTTATTCTAAATGCACTAAATAGAATTTGTGGCTCGGAATATAATCGATAATGAAGAGTTCTCTAGTGTAATTAGCAGAATGTTATTATGTGCATATATGTATATATAGAACAATGGCATGACTTTTTTTATAATTTAATTTTTAGTACAATTTCATTTTCAGAGGGTGTTGGATAAATATCTGGATAAACAGTCGAATATTGAATTTCTTGCTAATGTTTAGCTCGCATACACGTTTTTTTCTTCTTCTAAAGCTACTATGTAAACCTAACAGAATTAGAGCTTTATGATGTTTGTATAGCTAATATTCTAACTACAGGGTTTTTTTTATTACTGAATATATTAACTTGGAAGTAAACTCTCTTATCATCCTAGGTTTCAAATATGACTAGAAACTTCCCTATGTAACTTTTTTTTTTTCATCCTCCATTGTTTACCTCATATCTATTTTTTGGCAAGATTTTTCCGATATAAATTTACGAAATAGCTGACATTTTTATGTCGTATTTTCTTATTTTCCTTTAAGAAATACTAAGTTCTTTATCACATAATTATTTTTTTATGTACCTCTCAACGCTATTTTAAGCATCTTCGTATTACACTCACTCTCTTCTCTTATTTACAAAACAACTTTTCGCAAGACGGTCATTTTATCTACGTTCACACATAAAATCACTAACGTGTGGTTGACTCTGCAGACACAAAATTCGTTTTTGTAAATCATGACATGACACATTCTTCACTTCTTATTCGTTCAATATTCAAAAATTATTCTTCGTTCTACGAATTTTAATAGCCAATCATCCATCATTGCTAATGCACCATCGAAATCATTTTTTAAGAGTCTCACAGCGTTACACATTCTTTCCTTCTGTTTCTTTTTTTACTTTATACTATTGACAATATAATTTATTTGCAAGTGAGGTGCACTAGGTGCACTTTAATAATTGATATTAGGTGTGCATTGAATTTGTCAATAACAACAAAGGGCTAACAAAGCTATTAAACAGCCACTGTGATATAATAATTTTAAGTTATTGCAGAAATAACATATGTTCTATTCGATGCCTATAGAAATCATTTGTCAATTCCATAATTTTTTTTTTGCTTAATTCAATTTTTTCCATAAGAATGGAAGATGCGCATGAACTTTTATTAAAATAAATATTATAAAAAGTGAAGATCCGTTAAAAATTTTAATAATTGCAATATTTAAAATGATTAAATTTTTTTTAATAAAAGTCTTTTTCATAAAAAACGTTTATGATAGCTTTTTTTGCCACCATATAAATGCTGAAATTAGGTAAGATAAAATGATACTACTGCATATAGATATTACCGGTCTAAAAGAAGAGGTAAAATTTTTAGGAATGTAAAACAAAAAATGCTTTTAATCTTTTAAAAATTAAGTTAAAAAGTATTTTTTATATTGTTTCATAACTTATGATTCAATTTGAAATATTTCTTTGTAATATTTTCATTAATCTTAAACTAAAAACTGATTAATCAATAACTATGCTTTTAAATAAATCGTTTTAATAAAAGAGATTAAAATTTTTTTTTAATTTAAAAACCATTAATAAAATATATCTTATACCTCAACGTTAATAAAAATTTTTTTATAAATTTTAGACCAATTACATCTATGACAGTGAAAATCTGTTTTTGAATCTGGGAAATAAAAATAAGCCCACGTATTATACGTTTAGCAACCTCTAAAAAATACCGCCTTTGACCGACGACCAGTTGCATAAATTTTTGAATTCCACCCTATCTCTATGACTTCATAGATAACATGGGATAGAATATATTATAAGATGGTAACATTTACTCTGTTGATATTATATGTGTAAGTTTTTTCATTCCATATGTTGCTTCTTTTTTTTAAGATTATCTGAGGATCTCGTGATGTATGTGAGCCAACTTCTTTTGCAGTCTTCAATCACGAGATGCTTCATTGCTGTTGACCCGCAAGAGATTCGCATCCAAATAAAATGTACTCTTCTCGCGACAGCCAGAAAGGATTTCCTTTCATGTACTCTGGTGGCGTTTTATCTAAAAGTAAATTTAGTTCATATGTTACATTTTTTATTTCTTATGTAGGGATAACAAATTTATTGGATCTTCATATAAGCTTATAGCAATATCTTATTTCTAATTCAACTTTAAAAAAAAAAATTTACGAAATTTATTCATTTTTCAAAAAAAAATCATGCAGTTTTTACGAATTGTCAAAAACCGTTTGTTTTTTATTGCAAGTACATAATTGTACATTTGGAGTAATGGCTAACTTTTTAAAAATTTAATTATCTAAAAATTTTCTACTAAAGAAAAAAGTCATATGAGAACCAATTCATGTTTTAAATTTTATTTTTTGCTATTAATTAGTTATTTATTTAAATTACTGTTAAGGTAGCTGCAAGCTGAAATAGGACCTTCTTAGTCGTTTTTTTCATTACAGCTTCTTTAACTATTAAAGCGCAAGTGACCATTAATAAGTAATGTTTCTTGAATAATAAATAGCTACAATTTTTTATTGTTTATTACGTCAATTGTCGTAAAAACATTGAATTATTTAAATCTTTGACAATTTGAATTAACTGTAAAATTTCACAAAAATTGATTTATATAATAGCCATCACGAACCTAGTAAAAAAATAAACCAAATTACTCACCAGGATGCACAGCTAAAGGCACATAAGTAGATCCCATCGCGACGTTCCAGCTGTGAGTTCCGGGACAACTCCTCACCTCCAAGATATGTGCATATTCTGGAAGAACCTTCTTTAAATCTTGTCTTAATCTTAATTCAAAACCTGCCAAATCTGTATTTCCACCCGTGAGAAGAATACGCGAAAGGCAATCTTCCCTGATTTCTTCCGGTAAACCTTTCGTTACTTCTTTTACTACATTGGGCAGATCCATACTAACATACATTAGTTCTGGAGCAGTGTACAACTCTGAACCCAATGACACTTTCTGTAAAATTACCATAATTTTTTAATTAATAAAAATTATAAGTGGGTTATGTTTAAAAATTTAGTATACAAAATATTTTTCTGTTGCTTTATAAAATAAATTTTGAACATTATATTAGTTTTAAACATTATATTTGTTTTTATTGATACTTGCCCAATCTTTTTTGCAGTTCGCATAAGTATCAACTCTGATATCTATGTCCACCTTTTCAGATTTACTTTGTCCGCTTTTGTAAAGTCTATCAGGTTTACTAGTGAACTCTTCTTTCCTGATATCAAGACTAAGCCTACATCGTTCTTTAACTGTTGGATAGTCCAGATAAGAGATTGGAATTTCATGGAATTCTTTTGGTTGCCAATTCATAGCTTGTTTCAGATAGTAAGCTACATGCCAACCACCAACAGGTATTAATCTCCAGCGTTGTGGCATTACCCGTCCATCTATTACTACAGCCACTGTTGTACTGAGTGCACCACTATCTATTACAATGCAGGTGTCCACACCCAGCATTGCACACGCTGCTAATGGTTTGGGAACTAAACAAACTCTGAAAAAAAAAAGAATTTTATTGTAATTTCAACAATTTTATTATATTTATAATGTTTAAAGTTGTTTTTTATCTGACAATCTATTTTAATAATAGCAATATAAAAAACATAAAGATAATATTTAAAATAGTTTCTTTACCTGGCTACTTTAACTTCTTGAAACAGGTAATGTAAAAGTTGTTTTCTAAGTAATGGATGTATGGCCAGAGGTTCACAAAACATTAGTACAGCATTTGGCTTTTTCAGAGTTTCTGTCAAACCCATTTGGCGAAACAGATGGTCGACAAAATCTTTCAATACTGAAAAAGTACCATCAACGAGTAGTGCTTCAGCAGGATTAAATAGATCTATGTTTGGTATTCCCAAAACTTGTTCTGTATCTGTGCAATAACCATTAACTAATTTTTGATAAACAGGATTGCAGCGAGTATAACAAGATGCATCATTAGGATGTTGCTCCAATCTTCTTTTTTCTCTGTACAGTTGAACTGAATTACAGAAGACACAAAATGGACCACTGCGAGGTGGAACTTTAGTAGACTCTGGCTCAGCTAATTTTAATAGTTTTACAATCGACTTCTTAGTTACAAATTTTCCTTCTGATTTTCTTCGACTACTGCTACTAGGAATGTTTTGCGGAGGTGGGGGAGGAGGTACTTGATCAACGTGGGTCTCGCTGCTGTACTTGGGGAAGCCAAGCATGGAGAAGTGTCTTCTTAAGCCAAAATTTGGAGTGATGACCCAAGTGTACTTGTTTCCTATTTCTATCACTACTTTAACACTGGAACCTTCGACGCAGTTTCTCTGACAAGTGTAGCTACTACAGTTGCAGCATTTTGGAAAGGAATTCTCATTGCTCTCGTTCAATGTTAAAATCATATGTAGTCGATAACACATGGCTTTAAAGCTTACGCTCAGCATTTGAAGACACTTCATGTCAGGGAATTGGAATTGTACTGTAGATATAAGCTGCAACCATTTCATTTTCCTGAAAGAAAAAAGGATACAATCTTTTTAGTAACCAGTTGAAACTCATAGATAGAGTGGAATGAAATTCACAAAGATCAACAGATCTTGAAAATACACAATATTAAAAATACCAATCATACATATATAGTGATACATACATTACGTCTACGGCTAAAACTAAAAATAAAAATAGCTTAAATGCAACCACTCACAACTACCTGGTACCAAAACACTCTCCAACCCACTGTACCAAACCAAACTGACCCCCATCGATACAACCTTCAAACCCCACCTCAAACAGCTCTCTATCCCTGACCCACTCAGCTCCAAAATCACCACCAAAACACTCCAATCAAACCTCCACCCAAAACCACCTCAAAACCACCACATCAGCCAAAACCAGCGGACACCCACGTAACCTCAAAGCCGCTGCTAAAAAAAAACCCCAAATCAATCCCCAAGCGCCCTGGAGAACCCACCACAGGTAGTCCGTATCCGAGGTCTTGCGCAGGTACTTGCAGGTGCTCCCGAAGGCTATAATATCTGGCACGTCGCACTCGAGCAGGATCTTTATCCAGATCTCTTCGGGGAAGACCGCTGGATCCATGGTGCCCTACGCGTCGTGTTTATATACGGATATACGCGCTTCTACTCTCTCTCCCTGCGCCTCGTCCTCTGGTGAACACCGAGCTGACGCGCCCGTCGCTTAGGTGAAAGGTGAGCCAGGTGAGGCGCTCGATGCGATCTACTGGGCCCGCAGCGATGCAGCAGCAGCAGCAGCAGCAGCGACGAAGACGACGTCTTCTTGACACTCCCCGAAATCCATGAATACACTAGTCAGGTTCAAGGTTACACTACGTTAAAAAACGTACCAGCGACGGCTCTCTGCGCGCGCGCGCCGCGCACACAACTTACCGTCCGTCGGTTGATGCTCGCGCGCGCGCCCAACGAGTGTGTGCATATAGATCGATTTACGCTTTATGCGCGCGCGATGCATTTATCGCGCAAAATGCGCGTCGATTCGTTGCTGCGTCGCGGGTTGGGAGGACGGTTTGATCGAGGGGAAGACGGAGTTTTTCAAAAACTTGGGTTTATTGAGATGCATGATATACATTCTGCTGTTAAAGTATGTTTTTCGAACGTGTATGTAACATAAATGCAGGAATGTGTTTGTCTGAGTCTAGACGAATAAAGTATCTTTTCGAATCGCAGGCGCTACATATTAAATATTCATCTTGTTACAAACTTCGATTCAATAATCATAAAAATTATATTGTATCTCGGGTAACAGTAAAAAACATAAATCGGCAATTAAAGATCGGTTGAGTTCGACACACGCTCGTAAGTTTACAAACATAGCCGAACGGAGCAACGATTATGCAGTCGTTGTTTTCGTGCACGTCGATACGAAGTGCAAGCTTATAGGTATATCTATACTGTAGTACGCCGGACGTAATCAATGACATCACAAGGATTTTTATAGGCGCTCTCTCGCGCGGATGATTCACTTTGTACTTAATAGGCTTACGCGCGCCATGCAGCTTTTGGATGTAGAGTTAACGTTTTTTTTTCTTTTATATAAAAAAGGGACATTTATTAAATGGTAAAAAAAATTAACAATCACATTCATTTCTAGCGAGAGTATACATTAATACTGAGTCGTTGGCACGCTTAAATATGTATAAAAAATTAAATATGAATAAAAAATTATTTTAAAAACGTAAATAATTAACGAACGATCTTATGAGACACCCAGCAGGGCTTTGATGTACGGATTATCGTGAGCTAGGATTTCTTCTCTCAATTTTGCGACTTTCTTTGCTAACTCATCATCAGGTAACGATTCGTCATCGTAACTTATCGATTTTGCCATAAACTCGTGAATTAGCCTCTCACCCTCCTGTTGATTATTTTTTATTATTAAAAAGGTTTTAAATTTAAAATATTTTAAATTACATTAATAAAATATAAATATTGAAAATATGAAAATATTTATATACCTTAATAATAGTTTTCTTTTTCTCTGGATCATCAGATCCTTCAAAGACTACACCTTGTAAATCTTCTAATTCTGTTTGTTTTTGCTTTGCGAACTAAAAAGGTTAAAATCATTTATTAATAGAAAAAGAATTTCTAAAATGTAAGTTTTCAATTTCTGCTTACCTCAATTACATCTTCAGGAAATTTAGCCATTTTTGCAACGTGAATTCCAAAACTTTGATCGCAAATACCGGGCTTAACTTTGTACAAAAGTGTCAGTTTTTCACCAACAAGTGCCGTGACATGGAAATTTTGCGCAGTAGGAACGTCTTCTGCAAGCCTCGTAATTTCGTGAAAATGTGTAGCAAATAAACAGTACGATTTTACTTCTTTGGCCAAATGTCTAACAAAATATTGATACAGTGAATTTTTGCTCGTATAAATATTGTATTCATTTTGTTGAAATATTTTATTTTTACAAGACTAAACTTACTCAGCTATCGACCAAGCGATTCCACAGCCATCATATGTGGAAGTTCCTCTTCCAAGTTCATCTATAATTACCAGAGAGTTAGCAGTAGCTGTCTGTAAAACATAAATGTATGTGAAAATTTTAGCCAAGAAAATAATATTTCCAAATATAATATTTAATTTACGTAATGAACAGTGTTACCCTTATGATAGCAGATGTTTCGACCATTTCTGCCATGAAAGTCGAAAGCCCTTTAATTTGCGAATCGTCGGCTCCTATTCTCGCTAAGATAGAATCGAGTAGTGATATTGTAGCTTTGTCACACGGAACAAAACTTCCAATATGTGCCATCAATGCTGAGACTCCAATAGATCTGATGTACGTACTCTTACCACCCATGTTAGGTCCGGTAACAATGTGGAAACGACTGTCTATAATATAAAATTTTTCACTGGCTTAATAAATATTTTAAAATTGTAAAAATTCAGATTTGTATCGTTTCAACATATTACAAATTTATTTCTATAATAAAGTCAAAAGAATGGGATAATTTACCTTTTGTAAAGTGCGCGTCATTAGCAATGTAATTGACTCCTTCTTGCGTTTCCAAACACGGATGCCTAGCTTGTACTAGGTGCAGTGTTTGCTCTTCGCTGGGCAGCATCTCTGGCCGAACGTAAGTCTGGTTGGCACTCGCGGCTGCTAGAGCGAACGAATTCAATACGTCAAGTGTTGCGATCACTCCGCCGATCAATTTTAGTGGAGGAACGTAGCCAGCTGAAATTCATAACGAATTTTATTTACTTTAATAGTAACATATAAATAAAGAAAATATATATTTTATTTATTATTGATATACATAACACTGTATGTTTAAATGAATAATCTAAGAGATTTAATTTAAGAGATTTAATATTTCGAATTTGAAAAAGTTATTAGTATTATTGACCAACCTGCGGTCTCCATAATTTCAGTGACGATATTCTTTTGCTGAGAGGTATAGGAATCTCTCACCGCCATGTAATCTTCATTAATATCCTCTAATTTTTGATTTCTGAATCTAACACCACCTTTAATTGAATCCAATATTTTGTACGTTTTATTGTTCCTCAGATTTTTCTCATCCTTTAAAGTAATCCTGAAGTGGTAACCATATTGGGGATTAGTTTCCAGTTTAACGGACTTTCCAGCCTCCATACCCAAGTCATCGGCTGCTTTGCTGAGCAATGACTGCATTTTTTCTTCTTTTGCTTCCATCTGAGATTTTAGCTCTAAAATAATTATTGAAATAAGCGTGAACTTTTTTTAAAATTTTTATCGATACAATTTTTGTTTTAATAATCGTTAGAGAGTGTAAAATATAATGTATACCTTTAAGTTCATCGTCAAATTCTGGTTTTACCAAAAAATCTCCTTTATCCGCGGCATCTAGATCGATTGTTTGCTCGACCATCTGTTGAAACTTGTCCATCTCTTCGAGATATTCCTTCAATGGATCAGTAAACATGGCTTTTATGGCAGCATTGTTCGAAATCGTATCGAGTTTAGCCACCATAGCAGGCAAATTCACCATGCATTGATAAATTCTGTTGAATGCATGTTACACACTTAATTTAATCAGAAATAAAACTGATAGAAATAATTATTTTTAAAGAACTTTATTATGTACTAAGAGTCACAACAAATGCAATAATTTTATTATTCCAAAAAAAAAAACAGACAACAAATTCATATCTTTGATTTACGACACCCAATCCACTCTCTATACTCACTTGTAGCACTCCTGAAGTCCGGCCTTGCCCTTGGCTATTTTCTTGGCCAGCTGCTGCAAATCGGGAACTCTCCTCAAATAATCCTCGCTCAGCTCGGACCTAAGTTCCGAGTCGTCCAGCAGCGCTCCAACCACCTCGTGGCGCTCTTTAATGAGCGCTAGATCACGCAGCGGCTGCCTGATCCACTGGGCCAGGAGACGATGGCCCTGGGCTGTTTTACACTTGTCGAGGAGTCCGAGAATGCTGGATGCGCCGCTGCCGAAAGCTGGAACGTCGGTTCGTGGTTCCACGTTTAGAGCCTTGATAGCCGCGGCATCAAGGCGCAAGTAGCGGCTGCGCTCGATCTCTTCTAGGGTAAACTGATTGCCGTTGCCGTCGTCTTCTGGAAGCTGTGGGCAGGCGCATGGGGATTTGGTTTTTAAAAATTAATGCAATGATCTGTGGTAGGGGATTGACGATAATTTATACATACAAATGATGTTATAAAATGTATTATTGTTGTGAATAAATAGATTATTTATTATTGAATTTATTTTTTATTTATCAAATATGTTTTGTGAAAATTTTGCCTATGTTTTCATAAAAAAGACACTTGGCGATTCATATAATTTTTCTGCCGCGTAATAAAATACAATTGATTGTAATACTAATTTTTTAAATATATAACGGATCATTTATTTTCGAAAATATTTTAGAAAAAATAAATTTTCTTCCAAATACTAAGCACATCTGCAAAAATCTGATATTAGAATAAGAAAGTAATACCTATTACAATAATAAGTAGAAACTGCCACTACAGGTCAGGCATTGTAATCTTAACTGATTTACTAATTATACGAACATAATTTCTATAACAATAACCCGCTATACAAATACTCACATTCAGGTAATTAATAAGCGCAGCTGTGGCGGACATCGCCAGTTTTAAGTTAGTTTGCGAAATAGACTGGGCATTGCGTTGCTGTCCCTTTGCAAATCTCAAAAGTAAATTCAAATCTTGTATCAGATTATCCGTACTGAATTCCGACTTCTTCCTCTGCGTCACGAGAACATTATTCCTTTCCATCAACTGTAATCATGAAAAAACATCACGCTTTATTCTATCGACCTTTTTCATCGGACAATAATTTGAAAATTGACGACGCACCTGTTTGACGCTCTGGAAGTCCGGATTGTTTTCGCCGCTCTGTAAAATGCATTCCTTTGGCTTCAGCGACACTACGATCGCCTCGAGGTCCATGAAAGTCTCGTCGTCTTTGAACTCGGACACCGATATCACCGACTTTATCGTGTCGATGCAGCTCACACCTACGACCTGTGGAAATAATATGTTTGTTAAGAGAATGGTTCAATTAACTTCTTTGCTGTTTAAATTTCATAAGCTAAGTACGTACTTTACTATTTACATTCGAGCATTTAATTTTCAGAATAAAATCAATAGAACAAGTAGATACAGACGGATATCGCAAGACATCTGATTTTCGAAAAACACCCCAATAGTAAGAAACGTTTCAATAACGTTTAAAACATTACAATAACGTTTTTCTAACGTATCGTACCATTAAGCATCCAAACGACTCACCTTAGACGAAGCCTCCGCACCGAGCTTAACAGCGATTACCGCCGCTTCGACGGCTACGTCTGTATTGCCGAACAGCAGATCTTCGAACTGGGTCAGGTTACCCGGCGAGCCTTTGTATTCCAGGATCCAGTCCTGGGTCTTGCCCGTGCCCTGGTTAACGTAGACTTCGACGCGGTACTGTTTGACCAGCAGCAGGTCTCGCACGAAATTCTCGAAGTGGTTTTTGTTCAGGATGACGCCTTCGATTTTGTTGTGCTCTGGAAGAGAAGGTGGGAGGATGATACGCTGTTTTGGTAGGCTGGTTGAGTTTGTTTGTGAAATTTAATTTTAATGTGATGGTCATAAAATTTTGGGCTCGATTATTTTTAAAGAAATTAATGTAGGTGTTGAGAATTTAATAGATATTACCAGTTAATTTACGTATACATTTACGTTAAAATTATAATGTTTTATTTATTTCAGAGTGTACTGTTCTGGTTATGATAGTAAAAGCATATATTGCGAAAAAATAAAAAAAATAACTGGAAAAAATCTTTTTTTCTGTTTGCTTTAATAATTAATGTGATAAAGCGTTAATAAATTTTAAAAATTCTTTTATTTCATAAATGTAGCATGCTTTTTCTAGTTCGCTTGCATTTTCAATTTACTTTTTAATCGATAATATAATTAACTTAGATCATTAAGAGATTAAGATTTCTTTGTTTCAATAAAAATTTAATAGTTGTGAATTAAAAAAAAAATTTATTGAACTGAAGTATACAAATTTTAACATATTTATTATTACTTTGCAGTTGCATACTGAAATTTTAATAAATCAGATTAATCGCTTCGCACGCAAAATTAATTTTCATTCATGAAAGATATTATCATGTAAATAATTTTGTAAATACAATTGTATTTGCAAACTTTATTCTTCATTATATTACAAGACCTTTTCACACTTAACACACATTTCATTTTTCAAACCGCCATTTCATCAATTTCCATCAAATAAAAAATCTCATTTCAAACCTGGACCGATCTTCTTGCACACCGACGTCGTCTTGAAAACCTGCTGAGCAGCAAAAAGAGCATCGCCCCCGTGCAGCGTGTAATAATCCGACCGATTGAAGAATCTTATGGTGCTGATGGATTTCTAGAACACAAGAGAACATCTTTTATTAGATAAACAACTCGTCAATATACACTTACATTATCACATGACCGGATCGTGTCTAGAAAGCGTTAACCACGTAGACCAAGCGGGTCTTATGCAACTTTTCGAACTTGTAACATAATTATGCAAAGTTTAGCGTAATTCAGCTGTATAGAGAAAAAAAAAAGAGGAAACGGCATAACGGCGATTAGCCTTTTTCTCGATCGCTGATAAATTTATCGCGCTGCGGCCTGCCCGGATGTCGCGCGATCCGAGAAAAGTGTATGTTGGTGGTAAAAGTGTGGCTTTGGGATTGAGTGAATTTGTATGTGTGGTTTTATGGAAAATGCTTAATGTATGGTTCATTGAAAATTTGCAGTCATTTGTGTTTGTTGATAGTTGAAATATTAGTGAATTTAGAACTATTTTATAAAATACCATTGAAAAATATTAAACACAGTTTACTTGCTATCAATAAAAATATTAATAAATGCGATTAATGTGCATTATTTACTTGGAAGATATATTAGCAAACATAAACAAATAATGAAATCATTTAAGAAACTAATAAACATAGTATTTATAAATTACGTAAGAAATATTCTATGTGCTAAACTATCGCGTGCACATAACTAATATTAATCTTCACAACTAAGCATAACGTTGTTAAGTAGATCATTTCGTACTTTATAAAAGTTGATTGACGTCAAGGTCGCTGTAAGGTTTAACGATGAATTTCACGCTAATTTTAGACAATCAAATTTTTACAGACATCCCATTGTTTTCGAGTATTGCAATTGAAAATACGGTAAAATAAAGGTGAACCGTTAAAAAAATATTTGATAAACTAACTTGTAAACATGAATTTGAAATGTAAAAGTAATAATACTTAAATTAAATGGAGTAGGTCAAATTTAGAGATGAAAATCTATACGATTTAAATTTCAATTATTAATGCTTTGATTGTTTTCGATTGCTATGACATTTAACAACACTCATGGAATTTTTTTGACTGATGTTTACCATCAACATTTATTATAAAAATAGTACCTATATAGATATCACGTAGACATTCCTATTATTGATTTCTAAACTTCAAAAAATTATCATTACCGCATTATTAACATCATTCAAATTAATTTCTCATTCATTTGCCGTCACTTCACAAAAAAAATCATTTATTATTTACCAAGACCAAAAAAGTCAACATTATATTCGAAACCAAACCATTTCTTTTATCAGCCATTTCCGACCACGTATTAAAAAAAAACTCATATTTCAACTCCAAAACTACCACCTTAAAAACGCCCCGATCCCTTCAAAATCTCTCACGGCCCTCCTACAGCAATTCGCCTATCGCATACAGAAAAACAAACGCGTCTACGCTCAATTCAACTCCGCTACTCTCAATTAAACCAGCCGCGCCGCTCTCCCGGGTCGTCCGCCTATCACACGAGGTCAAAGCGTCTTTTTCGTCGTGCGCGCACGAGGGCACGTATATAGGTATATACATTTGCGTATGTACGAATGCGGATACGTGGAAGTATCCGAGAGCGCGCTAATAAATTAATCGCTTTGAGGAGCGCGATTAATGGCAGTTTGATGGCAGCGAGTTGGCGGACGTTGTTTGTGTTTTGCTCGGTCAGCTATTGTGGGAATAGGATATTTAATTGCGCGTTTGTTGCTGCTTTTTTTTGGGTTGTTTAAACTGTGTGTATTGAGTTAACGCGATTTGACGTTCTAGAGTTTTGAAGATTTCGGAAACTTTGAGGTTGAATTTTGGTGAAGAATAGTTTTATTTTTGGTGATTTTTAGTTATTTTGTTACCTAATTAGGATATTGGTGCTGAGGCAAAACTGAGTCCTACCGTCATTTAATGACGCGCTGGAAATTCAAAACAATCGAGAAAAAACCTACTCTGTCTTACACTCTGAATCACCAAAACCTGGAAGTCATAAATATGCACGACTGCCGAACTTGAATGAAATTCGTATATAGACCCAATTTCCAGAATTGACGCCCGATGGGAAGAAAAACAAAAACGCCGAAATTTCATTGAGCGTCACGTGAACACAGTGACGACCCTATAGCTGCTAGCATTCATTCAGATTTTTCGAGTCGAGGTTTCGTCCGCTGGGCGCACGTGTTTGGTTCTTCTGCGTCAGGCGCCGGCAAAAAATACAGATTAGCAGATGTGTACGAGTACGAAATGTTACACTGGGAGCTGAGAAAAAGGGGAAATTGATGATAGTAGTTCAAGGAATCTCCGTAATCTGTAAAAATGTCGGACTTTTCTCGAGCGAGTAAACAATTTTTCATGTTTAATTTTGCTCTGATTAAATTTTAATGCCCCGATGTCAATCATTTTTTAATTGGGAGCGCATGGAAGTTAATGAGTTCATGTATAGATTTAAGTATAAAGTATTGCGATTTGGATTAATGATTTTTATGTTTTTCCATAAGTCCTAAAATTGTATTAATCAATAAAATGGCAGATTTTTTAAAAATTATACAGCTCGATCTTATTATAAGCTAGACTAGCATATATTTAATTTGAGGATTAAAATTTTAAGATGGCTCTTATATTTTAATAATAAAAATTATTATAAAAATACCTTCTAAAAATATAAATTTTAATCTTATTTTATTATATATTTGTATATTAATACAGAAAATTAAATTTTTAACGTATGCTTACAGATGATAGAAAAATACATAATTAAATACGCCAGAATAATTTAAATGCATGTTCTCTTAAAAAACTACATCACCAGCGGTTTTTTTAACATTCATTATCAAGGCCGCCTATGTGCGAGTACATAAGGTGGTAAAATCGCTTTTACCACTAGTATATGAAATAACCGCAACAAAAATGAAAATCCAACTGATAACAAACTATCTAAATCCCAAAGAATGAAAAATCACTATTATTCTAAGTAAAAAGTACACACTTTAACTTTTAGATATAGAAACAAGACAATCGGAATTCCCACCCGTCAAAATTCCTCAGAACACCGATTCCCAAACCCAGCAATTCCAACAATCCCCCAACAAAATCAATTCCCAATTATAAACTTTCGGCCAACTTCTAATCTCCCCTCACCCTTATCACTTCCATGAAAACACTTCCCTCTCAATCCGTCAGCCTCCAGCGAACCCGCGCCGAATCCGCATCTCTACATAACCCAAGAAGAAAAAAAACAGCGCTATCAAACTACGTACAAAGTCGCTTATCGGAGGCGCGAAGCTCGCTGTGTATATAGGGTGTAAAGTGTATAAGCGCGCACGCGAGCTTGCGAAATGCGCGCGAAGAGCGGGAAAACCGATCGTCAGAATAATAGGATTCATTAGACTGGCTTTTATCAGACAGCCAAGTGCGCGCGATCGTCGATATGTGCTTTTGTCGTCGGTCAGTGGAATTTCGTGGGATGTATTAATTGGATAGATGGTTGGAGAGATCGGAATTGTTAAATATATGTCAATGTCATGAAAAAAGATTCGTGAAGCGCTTTTGTTGTTTGGTGTATGTAGTGGAGGCCAGGAAAACATCGATTAATACCATTTAGATTTTAATGCTTTTAAAAAGTAGAGATTTTAAGCTGTATACGATCGATTTGAAATGCAGATGCAAAGCGATTATTTGCTCGCGAGATTCAGGGCTGACGAGACTGTTTATCGTAATGGATGATTCATTTGCGGTTTTATAAATTTATTATTTCTTTCTTCGAAATCGCAGGTCTCATTCGGCTCTATTTTCATGTAATATTCTAAATAACAGAATTCCTCGTGTCGATGTCATTGTATCAAGGAAGCTTAAATCATCATGCGGTCAACCCAGTTTAAAAAAAAAATTATCCCAAAACAACAAAATACTATGGAATATATTAATAAATCTACTACTTCATA
Organism: Eupelmus urozonus; assembly: GCA_900480035.1. Classification (NCBI taxonomy): domain Eukaryota; kingdom Metazoa; phylum Arthropoda; class Insecta; order Hymenoptera; family Eupelmidae; genus Eupelmus; species Eupelmus urozonus. The sequence continues at coordinate 14,276 of UELX01002496.1, read as the reverse complement.
ATCATTTTCAATACAGTTTTTAATCACTCAAGCTGACATTAAACGAGGAGCCGGAAAAATTTGTTTACGACATTAAAAAGGCCAGAGGTCGCATCCCTGAGAGAAGGTTCGCTCTATTAATGCCGAAAGTAGGGTATCGTCGAAGAAACGGCCAAGAGACACTTCTTTCGATGCATCGCTTGGAAAGATTGATGCGCTCACTGATTTCCGTCTTTCTTCCTTCGTTAATTTCACTAATTATACATTTTGCAGTTTGTTAAAGGGTGCGCCGAAGAATTCATTTAATAGGAGACGATTATTCATCTTTAATAAACTTTGTTTATTGGTAATTGAGATTTGCAATAAGACTGCAGGCGGAATCAATAATCGTGGAGAAATAATGTATATTTTTAGTTTATGTTTCAGCTATGAGGTTTCTTGAAAAATCAAAATTGGATTTATAATTGGAAATGTATATGCATTTTTACTGAATTAAAATTTGTTATAAAAAATATTAGATTTGATATGTGATTGCATAGAATGTTATAATATTACTAATTAAAAAGACTAATATATAAATTTAAAATTTTTTTTGAATTTTTTGACAACCTTGCAAATACTTTGTAAAAAGACAAATATATAGAATGTGTACTAGATATGCAAACGATTGGTCACCTTTGTAATTAGTAAAGAATAAAACAATTAATCTAATTATATGAGTTTTATTAAGCTATTTGCATAGCAAATAATAAATTCATTTTATTGATTTATAAGGTTTATATTTAATTTTTATTATTCTATTATTTATTATTAATTTAGATTAATAAATTCAGAGTATTTATTTTTGGAATAATCACCGAATAACACCGATTAATTATATGTAAATTTTCAAAAATATTTATGAATAAAATTATTATACAAATGCTTATAGACATTTTCAAATAAAACTACTATACAAATTCTTCTTTTCTTTAAATAATTTTTCATACTTTTATTCAATCAATTCAGAAAAAAAAAACAACACCATCACTTCATTCACAACCATTCACCTCGTAATCGCCACTTCTGCAAACTCCTCTAACAAGAAAGCATTGGAAAACCAAGGGAAGCCCTAAAAAAGGAAGCGCCAGCCTCGCTCATCCCGGGAATTGTTTTTTCCGACAAATCACTCGCAGATCCCGGCCGAGCGTTACATATACGCGCCGATCGCAAATTCGCTGATCCTTATTTAGATCCGAGCGCCGATGTGTCATATCCGAGTGTCACCGTAAAACCAGCGTTATGCGCTCTCTTAGCTCGCATCCTTATTGAAAAGTTTTTAGTCGGCGGTTACGGCCTCCAAGGTTAACGAATGCGGCATGGCTTTTTTTTTTTATTTTCTATTGTATAGGTAGGTGGATGCGTTGAAGCTTTGGTACAGGTGATTGTTGTAGAGCATCTTTCTTTTTGTTCTGTATGGGTGTAATGATAATGTTGGGATATCGTTTTGGAGAGATGGTGATGTAGATGGGAGAATTGGATTTGATTTGTTCATTTTTATCCGTATTATTGTTTGACTGTTTTTGAGACTCTATTGTGAAATAGTTTATCTAAATACTGGCAATAACAATCTTGTTACGGATATTCAAAATATTTTGATTTATATTTGACTGTGCGACTCTGTGCATATACATATACGATACCTTCATTAAAAAAATATTATGTACAATTACATTAATGTTTATGCAAATATACTTTAAAATTTTTACACATATATTGGCTCTTGGATAACAAAATTAACAGTATAATATAATATATAAAAATTTAAAACAAACAAATTGAGTAATAAAAATCTCCAAACATGATTTTGCGCTATCTTCTAAAATACCCAATAAGTTTCAATAACAATCAGATGCAACGCTTCAAATCTATTTGCAAACACTCATTAAAGCCGCTTAATAACAGGCACAATAGTCACTGTCTACGATCTGGTGGGCGAGAAAAAAGTTTCGCTTCCTTCTCTCTCACGAGCGCAGGCTTAGTAACGCATCTTAATAGGCGCCTTGTTTATATATTCCGAGCTTATGCACATAAGCATCCAGTTAGAGCAAAACGATATTTTGCATTTCGTGCTAAGAATACTAGAATTTCCGACTGCGGAGATAAATCGGCGACGTTCGCTCCCATTGTCTCTGATTTTAAAACGACTTGGAATAACAAAGTTCAGACACAGTGTATTTATGATGTACTCTGTTTCAATTTGAATTTTGTTTTTTTTTTGATTGATAAAGTGGTATTATCGTTAGGAAATGTTATTATTATTCGATAAATGTTTAAGATAAAAACGGAAGAATGAAGTTTTTTTAAAAGGATATCTTGTGTATGCTATTATTATTTTTATGGATACAAAAGCAATCTAATGATGTATGATTGGTATATTAGAAATTAAAATGTAATGTATTGATTCCACAGTGAAATGCTTGGATGCAAAATGTATTTAAAAAATGAATACATATTAAGTAATAGACAGGGTAGAATTGTATAATTATCAAGATAAAAATCGAAAAATTAATTAATTCTTACGGAAGTGACTAATATTTGTTAACTTCTAAAACGTCATTTAAGTTGAAGTAAAAACTTAATTTGCAAGTCGTTTGAATCACAGTTTCATCTATAATCGATAGTACTTAAGAAATGAATCAAGAATAAAAAATTTCATTTTTCAACTTTTCGAGTATCAAAAACCGGCTTTCAAATCCAATATTAAAAATTTATTCTGTACTATTGGTTCCCTACTTGTATGCAAGTAAACATTGTAGGCGGTGTTAGAATTATTTTTATCAATGGCGACATATGTGACTAATCGTATTATTCGTAGTAACTGATTGATCAAACTACATAAGGATTATGAATATTTAAACTGAAAATTAATAAAATAATTCTTGAAATGGTAATAATAGTAATAATGATCGTACTCTTTGGTGAAAATATATAGTAATAATGATAAGAAGCAATAATAGTTAAACTATAAAAACTTGGCATTAAATTTTATTTTTTATGATTTCACATTTATCAATTATGACATTAAAAACAATTCTAATAAACCTTACAAATTCTGATTATAAACGAAACAAAATAGAAAAAATCTGCTGTAGTTCTTTTTACCACACGTGATTGAGTTTCGGTGAAATTTCGTTCTTACTCATCGCAGTGTAAAAAAGTTAATTTTAAGATCGATAAAAATAAACTCAGTTATTTATCGTTTTCCGCTCTAAAAAAAAGTATTCTACAGTCCAACAAACGCATCAATATACAAATAATACAGTATAATCTGAAAATCACCTCGCCCAAAATCTACAAAACTGCCAACGCCCTACGCCTAAAATTCATCGCCCAACGTCACGGGTAACTTTTATCCCAACTCTAATTCAAAATTCACATAATTACGAATAACAAATTTCCAAACTAACTCTTAGCGCGAATGAAAATACTAAACAAAAGCTGGGTGATAATCCATCAGAGCGAACGATAGAATCGGCCTGGCGCCCCGCGTGCGCCACTTTCGTAGAATTTCGATAAATAACCCATCCCACAGAGACAAACAGCCAAAGAAGAAGCAGAGGAAGAAGACGAAGTCAGCGGTGGGAAAGCTAAAAGAGCGAGAGAGAGAGAGAGAAAGAGTGCAGAGTTTTATCGGTAGCTAAGCGCGAACGAGCGCGTGGAGGGAAAACCTTCAATGTCAGGGCGGGGTGGAGGGGCTGGAGAGCATAAATGATCCGCTGCTGACCGCCTGACTTACATGTCTGCGAGTCGTCTGAGTGAGATCAGTTCGCGTTTACGTGAAGAAGAGAGGTGCCCAGCTTGCCGAGGCGCGATTCTGCGCTGGATTCAGAGGGATCGGTCCTGAACTGAGGTACGACGGGCCGAGGCGGAGGGATGGTTTAGTGAGAGCTTGAGGGTAGAGAAGTGGTAATGGAGGAGGTTTGGGTTAGAGTTTGTGTGCCAGGATGGGTTTGGGGATGGAGGTTTGTTTCGATTGGGGAGGAAGTTTGGAAAAATTAGAAGTTTTGGTAATAATTACTGAGATTATGGGTAAAGATGTCGTGGATTGGGGAGATTAAGAAAAGATTAATTTTATAACTGATTTTTTAAGGTGGTATAATGTCAGTTTTATGAATTGATGATGTAAATTTTTTCTGCGTTTTCTGTATTTACATTAGAATTTTCGGTAATGTATAGTAACTTCTTTTTAAACTTTTAAAGTCCATTAAACGGTTTTACTGATAAGTATATTTGTAAATTTATATTATCAAATATTCTTCTCTGTACTCGAAAATTTACGAAAATTATAAAATTGGTTTATTGGAATTTGTGAATTCTTATTTTTAAATCTTAGAAAGATTTAAATTTTGCTAACAATAAATTACTAATTGAGCGTATACATTAGTGTTTAAATAAAAATGGATGTGTAGGGATCTTATTAGTATTGTGTGTTAATAAACATCAATATGTATAAAAATTTAGAATACGATTCTTTTGTATTTTGTATTAAACAACTTAATATTATAATACAAATATATTAGAATACATCGTTCAGAATAGAATTTTATTTTATTAAATATTAAATACTAGAACATAATCAATTTTTTTGTAAAATTACAATTATTTAATTGAAATAAATTCATAAAAATTAGTGTTTACAAAAAAACTTTTATCATCACTGAGATAAAAGCTTTTTTGTAAACACTAATTTTTATGAATTTATTAATACAGCATATAAGAAAAATTTTCGAAATTGTTTGTAAAAAAAAATATATTCAATACATATTTTATGGAAAAAAAATACAAAAGTATTGTATGTAAAATATATTTAACTGAAAATAAATTTTTAAAAGTGTTAAAAATATTATAAGTAAAAGTAATAAGTGAAGAGTGTTTTCCTGGATAAATGAAATGTGTTACATCGGCAAATGTGATAAAGTTAAAAAATAATCTGTTAATATAAAAAGTTTTAGTAGTGATAAAGTTATTGCGAAAGCTTACCCTTGCGAAACAGTTTATCGTATAGTTCACTCGTATCAAAGTTTTAAAATAATAGTGTATCAATTTATAAAGTATAATCACACATTTTTATGTTGCACTATATTTAAAACTATTTTGAAAATTAAAGAATATTTTAATTGGTTTTTGAGCGATTCTATGAAAGTATTAATCTTAGGCGCAAAATAGTTCATTTTTACGCTAGTGTAACGAGATTTATATTTAAAAATGTAATAAATTGTATTATTTATGTATGCACTATTAGTTCCTTAGGAAAAAGTATTAAAAAATTTAAATATTTTAAAAGCTATTTTTTAAAGCGAGTTTTTTTAAAATTTTAATAGTTATTTTCTTCGATGTGATTTAACAAGCTTTCTATTCCTCATAATTTTGTATTGCTCTACCTTCAATAAATCCCAAAATTAGATTAATTAATTTAATTTTTTTTTTATTTTACTAACTTTACAATTTTACTTTTTAGAGACCGGACGCAAACCGAACGAGAAACGAAGAAAAAATCGAGATGTTGGCGCTGTTGTTAGTTGGCGCGCTGCTCGGCCAGTCGGCCTTGGCCAAACCGACGGCCAACTGCGTCGAGTTCTGCGATGATCAGAGCGCAGTTGGTGTAGCCGGAGGTGTCAAGACCGGCGGTTACAGCAGTTACTCCAAGTCTAGTTACCGGGCTGGCTACTCTAGCGGAAGCAGTTACGGCTCGTCCGGTGGCCTCGGTTCAACCGGCAGCCGCCTCGAAAACTTGGACGATTCTACGGTAGGCGCCGGTGCCATCGGCATCGACACTAACCGTCCAGGCAGCTGGCAGGACCAAAAGCACTATGTAACCGACGATGGTCACGGCGAGATGAAGTACAAGGCCGGTCAGACCGTTACCAATAATGGATACTCCAAATTCGCTGAGCACAGCTACCGCTACGGTACACATGATAAGCATTTGCCCACCGCTAATTCTCAAATTCTCAGTCTGGATGAGTTCCAGCGCGAGGCTCAAGGCATACGTAGCCGCATCGATAGATTCATGAGTAGCTTTAACTTTGCATCTGGCTCTTACGTCAGCTCGGCAATGCTCCAGGACTTCAAGGTCCAAGCCGGCCAGATCAACAGCCAGTTGAACAACGTTTGCAACCAGGTGGATGTGGGTAGCTCCATGTACCAGCAGATGCAGCAGATGATACAGCAGTTCCAGCGAGACGTTGAGCAAAGGCAGCGCCAGATAGAGGCTATGGTCTTCTCTAGTTCCAGCACGAGCGAGAGTTACTACCAACAGCCTTATCACTCCACGAGACCAGCTCCAGTTCAACAATATCCAACGGCTGCTCCATCTGTTAATGAAGCGGTTATTGAGCAGCAACGGATTTTCGAGCAGAAGTTCAGCGAAGTTCAAACGCAAATCAGCAGCTTCTATCAGAACTTCAATAGGCCTGAGATTAGCTCCCAATACCAGCAGAATCTCAATAGCCAGGTCGAACAGATCATCCAGCAGCTAAACAACTTGAGTTACCAGGCCGTGCAGAACGAATCTGCTCGTCTCATGATAACGCAAGCGAAAAAGAGCTTCGAGGACTACGTTCAGAGGGTTCGTAATCACATCCAGGAAATGGAGCGCAGGGAGATCGAGAAGGAACAGAGGCGTAAGGCAGAGGAAGTAAAGATTATGTTGGAAAAAGAGAGGCTCGAGATTCAAAAGCGAGAAGAGGAACATGCCAGGATCGTGGAGGAGCAAAAGAGGCAGCTTGAGCAGGAAGCTGCGAGGTACGCGGCGGAGAAACAAAAGCATACAGAGATTAAGAACAAGCTCGAGTATGAGCTGAAGAACACCCAAACGGTGGTAACACAGCCAGCTTCCCAGTATGTTGTTCCTCATTACCCAGCTCCCCAGGTAGCGACGCAGCGACCTGTGAGCGGAGGTTCGTTTGAGGTTCATGGTTCCAGCTCCTATGAGCATCGTGTCTCTGGATCGATCGGAGCCCAAGGTAGCACTTCGGGATCTTACGTTAATCAAAGACCAGTCCAAAAGCCTCAGCCAATCTTGCAACCACACATCGATCTCACTGCCACTTTTGCCCAGCTCCAGCAGGATCTTCAAAGGCTCGAGAATGAAGTTAACCAGTTCAACATGTACACGATGCGTTTGACCGCCTCCAACAGCGCCAGAATTCAAAGCGAGGCTGAGCAGCAGGCCACGATTCTCCGGCAGAATCTCAAGCACCTCTGCGATTCAAGCAGCCAGTACCAGAACCAGAACGTGCTGTCCAGTGCCGAGGCTCTTCAAAGACGCTTTGAGCAGATGGTCCGCAGCTTCGAAAGTCAGGCAGCATCATATTCTGTGTCATCGGGATACTCCTCTGAATCATCTTACGGTAGCTCTGGCAGCGCCAGCACAGTGCACTCCCCGTCTATCAGCAACGTTGAGTACACCCACTCCAAATCCACTGAGGTCGAGGTTGGACACAGGCCAGCCTCTGCCTCAAGATCCGGTTACAGCTCATCCTCTGGATATAATTCGGCCGGTTCTTACGGTTCCCAAGTTGATGACCAATTCAGCAGTGGAATAATTGATCTCGGAGGTGGCTCGAACCAGCAACAGGTAGAGTGCGTGGAACAGTATGCTGGACAGCCCTGTGTCACTCAACCCAGGAGATACAGACGAGACGTCGGAGGTAATTAAGAGAGGCGCTGCGCAAGAGGCAACATTCACGCGCCACATTCTAGAACTTGGTCGGTGCTGAGAGAATTTTATTTTTTATGATATTTAAAAATTTATCATTGCGTTATTAACTATTTTATGGAAACATGTTTATTAGAACTAAACTTTACTGTAAAGCTGTTGTAAAATTCTCTTAGTAAAGAGCGTGTGGTGTAACTTTGATAGGATAGATTTGATAGGATTATTACGCAGAATGGAGTATTAAAGATCATGCGTTGGGGTAATCAAGATGCGCTTTAAAGTATATCAATTATTGTTCAAGATGGTGCTTGTATCATTGTTATTTTCTTTAGAGGATATAAACTATTTGCGTAATTTCGAAGACCTATGCCGAAGTATTTTTTCTTTCTCCTTTGCTAATTTTTTTCTCATGTAGAATATACATTCTTTTGTAAGACCATTCACCGTTCGCCTTTTAGATGACTAGCCATAATCCATTGCAAAACCAATGATCTGTGCGTCTGTATGAACAGATACTAAATACATGTAAAACGATAACGAGACTTTGCCACGAATTATGCGCCTTTTACATTTAATTTAGGCAAATTCGTATTTGTAATTTTTTTTATAAAGTATAAATAAAACATGTTACTTTACCATTTCACATGTCGCTTTCATTTTTTATTCTTTATTTACCATTTCTCCATGATTGCTTTTTTCACAGTATATTACAGGTGGTAGCTTTGGGGTTGCGCTATTCTGGTTCGAGTAATATACTTAAAATTTTTTGTTTATATTTTGTATGTATTATAATATTATATGTTCTAAAAATAATTTCATGGGTATCTAACAATATGAGAATCGCAATTTATCACCTATCAATGATCAAAGGCAAGTTTTTTTTTGTTATTCTACTATGATTTGACTTTCATAAGTTCCAAATAAATAAGCTTGTAATTATATTAATTAATAAATTATGCTTGTTGAATACTAATAAAAGTGTTAATAAACTAATTTTAATCTTTGAACAAAGCTAATACAATAGTTAATTGATTTATTATACTAACATTTCAACATTTAATAACATAGTTTTTATATTTCATTATACTCTGATAAATTTTAACGATCTCTTTTTATTTTCTATAGTTAATACTTCAACTTCCGACCGCAAAGTCCAAATAAATTTTCTGTGTTTCAGAAGACTACGAACCCTATTACGAATCGAACCAACGCCATCAACCCATTTTCGATGAATTTTCCGATTACGCCAGAAACGAAGACTTCGAGCCTTACGCACCTAACGCCGAGGATTATACCCAGCAGCACGCTTCGCCATATGATTCCTATAATCCTGAAGATGATCTCTCACAGCGCGTTGGACCGATCGCATTACCTAGAGAGCATCAGCCCACTCGAAACGACAGAAGGCCAGCTCAGCCGTCGAGTAGAAATCTCCAGGGTCATCCAGATGCAGATTTGACCCAGCAGCCAGGTGCTATCGATGATTACTACGCGCGTGAAAGCTCGCGGGATCAGTTCGGCCGACAGGTGAATCCTGGACGATCAGGATTAGAGCAACAAACCGAAGATTTGTCTCAACAGCACGTCAGCTATGGACAGAATGAGGACTATGAGTCGCTTCAGAAACCGCGAAGTCAAGTGAATCGTCCGGTGACTTCAGAAAGATCAGAACTACACCGTCAGACCGAAGATTTATCCCGGCAAACCGAAGATTTGTCTCAACAGCACGTTAGTTACGGTCGAAACGAGGACTATGAGTCGCTTCAAAGACCACGAAGCCAAGTACTTGGAACAACGCAATTATCGACTTCTAATGTTGACGAAGGTCAAAATGAAAATTCGCAAACTAATTCAAAACCTGGATACGAATTGGAGCAGCCGCACTATCCATCTAAGCCTCAGGATGAATCACGAAAACCACAACGTCCCTTACCTTTTAGCAAACCAGAGTCTGGGGAATTCACTTTGCAAAAAAGTGGCTTTTACGATTATCCTGGATCCAGTGAGAAACCTGGATTGAATCAAGAGTCACGATATGCTACTCCATCGTACTACGATGAACGCAGAAAACCTCATCCTCAGACGACTACCGAGGAACAATTAACTGAAGAACCACAAAGCGTTCGTCCTATAGGATCATTTGGAAAATCAGAATCCGCTCAACAATCAGGTGATTTCACTCTCGAGAAAAGTGGTTTCGATTACTATCCTGGTCGCAGTGAACGGCCTATATTGATTGGACAGAGTCACTCTTCTACGCCATCCTACGAATTTGGAAAGCCCGAGACAACAACAGAAAAACCGCAAATTATTGGATCTGCAGAAACTCAAACATCAGAGACGATTCAGAAACCTGAAGATTTGACTCTTGAGAAAAGTGGCTTCTACGATTATCCAAGGCAAAGCGAAAAGCCTGAATCCCATGATAAGACGGAGCACGTACGTCCTTTGATTTCCGATAATTTACAATTGACTCAGCAAAGTGAACAAGTTTCTCAACAAGAAAACACTTCTGGAAGTTCCTTCTCTCGTAACGAACGAGTGGAGAAGTCCAAAAGATTTGACACTGATTTAACACAGCAGACCGCAGGTCAAATAGACTTTGGTCCCGAAAGTCAAGCTGGAAGACAGTTTTCTTCACAAGGTGTTTCCAAACCAGAAAAATTTGGCTCTTCTTATAGAGAATCACAGCAAACCAAACCGACTTCTACGAGAAATAGCGATTTCAGCCATCCAACTGGGCAATATATTGAAAATTTGTCACAGCAGCATCAACAGCCCCCTCAGAATGTTCAAGAATTCAATTCAAATATTCCTAACCGGCAATTAGAAAGTGCAAATAGTCAATCTGAACGAATTTTTAGTACAACAGCTAAACCAGCTCCAAAACTAGAGCCAAGATATACAAGACCATGGCAAACAAGTCAACTTCACAACATACAAACGCAGCCAGAAAATAAACAGGCTGAGAATGCAAGCATTGAAGAGTTTTCGCAAGACTACCAGAATGATTCTGCTAGTCACTCTGCACCCCATCGAGGAGATTTGCCTGGATATTCAGAGCCATCTTCAACAAATCCACCTATTGTAGAAGAGAAACCTACAGAAAGTAGCATATACATTCCAAAACCAACAACTGATTGTGATTCTCAGCAACAATATGAGAAAGTTGATCAAAATAACTATGATCAAATTCATGACATCAGTACTCATAATAGGTTTGGTCAAACTGGTGGAACCTATCGTTTTAATCAACAGAGTGAATACTCTCACAGATCTCATTATTATAATCAAAATAATGGTGAAATTGATTTGGGACAACAAATTCAAAAACCATTTGACCAACAAAATAGCTACGTTCAATATGATCGCCAACTGAAGCCCACTGAATTTAGTCAACAGCAAGGAGGAATGTATCAATATCACCAAACAGGTAAATTAGAATTTCAACATAGACAGTCTAGTCATTACACTTCCATGCCTGTGCAATTTGATCAACAATCTGGTCAAATGAAGTACAATAGACAAGCAGATTTTAATCAACAAGTTCAAGAACCTGCATTTGAACAACTGTCCAGTCGGTCACAATTTAACCAGCAGCAACAAAGTCCGTTTTCTCTGGAACAAGAAGCTAGTCATAAATTAGAAAATAATTTGGCTGCAGAAATAATACCAATAGATGATACAAGACCTATGAATTCTTGGGCAGAAATAGAAGAAGTCACTACGCCACGTACATTTTGGAAGAGAATAGGTCATAAGTTATCAGACTCATTCGACAAGGCTAAAGAGAGGGCAAGGACTATCTTTGGTTAAGATTAATGCTCCCCCATCTATTTCCAAGCATAACAAGAACGTTCTCAGCTTATAATCAATCGACTTGTTAGTTTGACTGCGTAACTTCATCAGTTTCAACATGCATGTAATAAATCAGTGTCACTTTATATTTATCACAATTTCGTCCACATAGCGACCTAATTTAATTCTAGTGATAAGTCACAAAGCCTTCGAACTAGTGTTAGATAAGTTAATGCTTTCCTATGTGCATGAACCCTTGTAAGCTTTTATTTCATGTACACATATTTATATGTAAAAATTGTAATATTTTTTATTTATGTTTATCACAAATAAAGTATATTTATATGAAAGCTTACCTCTGGCAAACTTTTAAAAAATCTGACGAAACTCTGCTGTGTCGCATTATCTGAAAGACAAATAATAAATAAACAACAACTCATTACAATACAATACTTTTATTCAAATTCATTTGCAAAGGTTATGATGATACAAACCCATATCAAACTGCTTATTCGGTTGTACAGCCATTTTCGGTTGACTTAATCAAAACTTTGATTGTTTAGTAATATAAAAATACTCGATCTACACCGACTGTTTATTTCGCTAAAGTAAAATCTCTGTTTTCCACAACAAAGAAAGCCAACGTGCTTCCTCTCCCCTTTCAGGTCGAACTACTGTAGCGGCCTCCAGTTTTCCCGCGCGCGCAACTAAACTCAGGTGAGGTTAGCTTCCCCCGATGCGCATGCGCCGAAAATTGTTTATTATTGTCGCTCGGCCTCGTGTGGACTGTGAGTAACATGTGTGTCTAACTCCGAAAAATCTTTTTTATTATATTTAAATTAATATTAGTTTTGTATATACATAAATTTCCAGTACTGATATAGTATTTAGAATTAGTGAAGATGTCCAAGAAGAAAAAGGTTAAAAGTGAATCGAATATCGTTTCGAAGTCAAAACATCAGAAATTGAAAGGTGTAAATAAATCTGAAAAGACAAAATTTAAAAACGCTGCTAAGCTGCAGGCTAAGATAAAAAACAAACAAAATGTTAGGGACAGTGTCTTGGTCAAATCAAAGAGTAAACAAAACGTAAAAGATAATGTCAATTCTAAGGCTAAGAATAAACACAAAAATAAATCTAAAAAGCACATTGTGTCAAAGTCAGAGAATACACAAAATTTAAGAGATAATACTAAAAAGGCATTTGAAAAAAATTCCTTGAAGAGATTAAACATTGATAAATTACGTGCTATGCTCAATGAAAAACAGAATGAAACCAGCCAGAAGAAGAAAAAAGCTGAGACAGCTCTTTCGTTAAGAGAACGAATGCTGGCTCAACTGAAGGCTTCTAGGTTTAGATTTTTAAATGAGCAAATGTACAGCAGTGATAGTACACAGAGCAAAAAATATTTCCAAGATGACCCGCATGCATTTTATGCCTATCACGAAGGATATAAGCAACAGGTGGAGCGATGGCCTTTGAATCCATTGGATGTTATTATTGAGTCTATTAAAAAAATGTAAGTTACTTATTATAAAATAATTTAAATTAAAAATTTCATTTATTTTATCTAAAGTATTACAAAATTTTAAAGTATTAAGTGATAACCAAACAGGAATAATATTTACAATATTTTATTGTTTCCTTTTATTTAGGCCTAAGGATTATGTTATAGCAGATTTTGGTTGCGGTGAGGCAAAACTAGCAGACTCAGTACCTCATACAGTTCATTCCTTTGATTTGGTAGCTGTGAATGACAAAGTGAAAGCTTGCGATATGGCTAACACTCCCTTGCTCACGGGTCGAGTTAATGTTGTAGTATTTTGCCTTTCTCTTATGGGCTCAAATCTGAGAGATTATTTGTTAGAAGCCAATCGAGTACTTGATAATAAGTAAGATTTTTTTATAAACAAAAATAATTAATAGTTAAATACGATATTATAATTTTATTTTTTTATTTCTAGTGGAATTCTTAAAATAGCAGAGGTGGAAAGTAGATTTTATAAAATAGAAGATTTTATTAAACTGATGTCTCAATATGGATTTGTTAATACATGGAAAGATTTATCTAATAATTTATTTTACTTTATGGATTTTAAAAAAATAAAGGATGTTTTGAAGAAGGATGCAAATAAACTTCCTGCATTAACTTTAAAACCATGTTTGTACAAAAAGAGGTGATAATGTACATATGTATTATTTTTATACAAATAATAAAGGGTAATAAATATATAATAAATACTGGCTTACTTTTTAACTTTGTTTATTTTAAACTTTTTTTTTTAGCATCTAAAAGGTTTTGTATCTACAGTGTATATTATATAAGTTAACATATATTCATATGAGTTATTCTAAAATATTAAATTTTGTACCATTCCACTTATATTTCAATCAATCTAAATTTATGAGTGCTTGAAATTGTGGTATGATAGTTTTATCTATGTGCTTGCTTGAACGATACAAATATTTCTTCAAATGTATCGGTCTGATTGGCACAAAAAAGTTTATGTTTTTTAATAAGTTTCAACAATTTATATTTATTTAATATCATTAATAGCTTTTATTAAATATTAATAGTAAATATACAAAATATACAATATAGTATGCTTGTATCTTATTTAGGCAATCATATATATATATACAACATAATATAATTGCATTAGTAAAAAAATTGCTTGCCTGAACACAAAATAATAATATATTAAACACAAAAATCTACTTGAATATTTTAACAACAATTTTTTAAGAAACTATTGTAAATACATTAACAAAAAAATAGATTAACTTTGAAAAATAG
>UELX01002495.1:0-30670 GCA_900480035.1 Eupelmus urozonus | reverse complement strand
TTCGGAGATAAAAAAATTCTTATACACGGCGGCGGCGGCGGCGGCGGCGGCGGCGAAATATCTTTATAATATAGAGAGATATATATATACAATAGATGCTGTTAATTATCCGTACTGTAAACGAAGAGACAATGGTCAAACTTACAAGCGACTTGGAAATTATATTGTAGATAATAGACATGTAGTTCCTTGCAATGGCACATTATTATTACTTCTTAATTGTCATTTACATGCTATAATAGTTGCTATTATTTCTGAAGTAACGCCAAATAATCAAATTACTAATTTATCTATTAATCATGACGAAATTCAAATGTACACAGAATCTCGATATGTCAGTCCTGTCGAAGCATCGTAGCATATTTTAAGTCTTCCTATGTATGAAAAAAGTCCTGCAATCATACCCTCGCTTCGCTCGGGCGAAAAGCGTCTCACGAGGCAAATAACCACCTTCCACACCCGTATCGAAATGTACTAGTATAATCTTTTACATCCAGTAGACTTATGGAATGAATTTCAATCTGCTATGTCTAAAGATTTTAAAAGAGAAACTTGTAATTTAATAGAAGCTGACAAAAATCTTATTTATCAATAAATAATATGATGCAAATGGAAAATAGAAATCTTTCAGACTTTATTAATATAGAACTATCATTGCCAAATGAAGAATTAATTATACTTAATAATGTAATGCTTCAATCACCCTATTCAAATATTAGTCAAAACTTATATTATAAATTAAACATTAAACAAAAATTAATTGTAGACACCATTTTAAACGTTGTAAATACAAGTTACAACCAAAATAAAAAATTTAATAATTGCTATTTTATTTATGGTGCTGGTTGTTCTGGTAAAACGTTTATATATAAAACTCTTTACAATTTATTAATATAAAATCAAATGAATGTATGTTGCATGGCTTTTATAGGAATAGCAGCAACTTTACTACCTTTTGGTAAAACTATTCAAAGAACATTTGGATTATCAGTACCATTATACTCTGATTCTACGTCAAGCATTAAAATTCAATCAAAAAAAGCTAAATATTTAAGAAATGTCCAGATATTTATTTAGGACGAAGCACCTATGGCACCCAGACGTACTTTAAAAGTAATAGATAGAGCTTTACGCGATATTATGAATAACGATATTGTCTTTGGTGGTAAAATTTTTGTCTTAGGTGGTGATTTTCGACAAGTTTTACCTGTTAAATTAAAAAGTACACGTGATGAAATGGTAAATTTATCTATCAAAAATAGTATAATTTGTAAAGAATTTATTACTTTTAAATTAAATCAAGATATAGGAATATTGCGAAACGAAATTGAATTTTCAAAATTTGTATTAAAAATTGGAGATGAAATATTAAATGGCAAAGATAACATATTCAACTTTTACATTTCCCTTCACATTGAATAGCATCAAATGGTCAAGATATTGTCGAAAATACTTTCGGAAGTATACTAAGAAATAAAAATTATAAAGAAGCGCGTGTTACACTTAACAGATCCTTCGCCATTATATACTAACACACCACAAAATTCTCGCAATGCGCAATTGCGCAAAATGCTAGCAAATAAACTAAACTAAAAAATATCTCTTTTTTGTCTATAATCTTAGACACAAAATTAACTAAAAGAAAATACTGAACTTGAACTTGAACAGAATCCCGCTCGCGGACTGGGGGTTGGGAGGGAAAGAAAGATGGTACCGAGCCGCAATCCTTAGATTAGAAGGAAAGCTGAATAGATACATCCTTACGGCTTGAAGCCCGCGGAAGAATCAACACTGCAGTATGTAATTTATAAGCACGCAGCGCAACTAAAGTAGCGCTATATATACATCTCCAATCTGTTCCAATTCCAAAATTTTTCCAATTAACAACGATACCTTATGATATTATATATTAGTATTTACTTAAAAGTGTATATAAAAGTAATGTAAAATATTATCATACAAAACAGGCAATATTACATTATTTTATTATTTATAATAATAATTAATCTTGTTATTGTTTATTAAAATATAAAAATTCTCAAAAATTCAATATCGCTTGTAGCTTTTTTAGAAATTGGTTTAAAAAACTACAAAATGCCAGCATAATGGTTAAAATCTCAAGAATTTTTTTTTAATTTTTTGATATGTATGTTCCCGAATTTGTTTAAAAAAAAATAATTATTGGTTCCGCCATTTTTATGAGACAGGTTTTTATGTGAGTTAATAAGAATCATGCCAACCATGATACATAGTAATAAAGTTTTTGATTTTAATAGTGGATTTTCAAAAGAAAAAAACTTGTTAAATACAATATTGTGCTCTTCTTTTTAATTATCTAATAATATATACGAAGCCGACTTTTTCAAAAAGATATCTATCTACAAAAGTTGAAAATCAAATTTTCCCTAACGTATTCCCAAAATATTAAAATAAAAAATAACATCGATTTCAATATTGGATGAAGCAAACTACAAAGCACCTAATTTGTTTTTATATTAAATTTTCTTTCTGATTCTTTTATGCTTGCATTATGAATGTTAGGAAAAGTAAAGGTATAAAGTTAGGTTAAGTAGTTAGGAAAATAATAAACAAAAATCTGAAACTGCACTACATTGAAATGCTTTTGTATCAACCGAATATCACTGCCTGTAGGCACATGTTAAATTATCTTGAAAAACTGAATTTACGTATATAAGTTAGTCTAAATGCAAGCTATCGGAATTTATGTGCTAATATTTATATCTGCAAAGCAGAATAATAGCAGTATAAAGTTAGGTTAAGTAGTTAGGAAAATAATAATCAAAAATCTGAAACTGCACAACATTGAATTATTGAACAACACTAAACATTAACTACTTTCGCCCAATTTCAAATCTTCAAATCAACGCTGAATCTCGCGCATCGCAAATCCCCCTTAAAAAAAAAAAACTAAAAAAACAAAGCCAAACAAAAAAAAAGAAACCTAAAAAAAAACAAAAAAACAACTAGTACAGTGATGCGCTCGCATCACTCCAAAAATGTCAAGTGTCAGACAAAAATTAGCGCGCGCGCGCGCGCGGCGAAGAACACATCTCCACAACTATCGCAGCGGCACAGAGCAAAGAATCCCTCAGCCAGCTCTCCTATATATCCCTCTTCCCGCGGCTATATGGAGCCGGGCGCGCGGCTCTCTCCGAGCGCCGGCGGAAATGACCGAAGAGCGCGCGAACCCCGTCGACGTCCGTTCTCACACACACGGCTCGAAGAGAGAGAGAGAGAGAGAGAGAGAGCGGCGCGGCTCTCTCGCCCCACCACATCCAGTCGTGCTGCGAGCGCCGTACCGCGAGCATCGGGCACACGTAGCGAGGCCTAGAGAGTGTCCCTTTTTCAAAACTGGCCGCTGGAAAACCGTTCGCGCGTTCGAACGCGTGTGATGATCGCGGAAAGTGCGCGGAGAGCTGAGTGAGCGAAAATTTACGGGAAGCCAATTTTTCGCGGACGAGCGACTTTAGCGAGTGTCTCTCGTCGCTCTTGCTTCTTTGACGATCTAGATATCCGATATCGGCAATCGGTATCGGTGATCCTTCGCCGACATGAAAAGGAGACGCGGCCACTCGTAGATACACACACACACACACACGTCGTGCCGCGGTTGTAACCAGTGTCGCGCGTCTGCTGCGAGCGTGTTTACTTGAATTTTTTGACAGAAAGTGAACTGGAGCTGGGGAGTAGCAAGAGGCGGGAAAGTGCGTGTTTTTTTAGAGAATAAAAAAAGGGTTCTGTACGGGAACGTTGGAAACATGCAAATTCTCGCAGTCGGGGCCGGGCTAATTTGAATCGAGCCTAGTGCCGCGCTGATTGGAGATACAGCGACTAAATAAGCATTCCGCGCACGTGCCAGAGAGGTGTGAGGCGCTCCGATATGACGCGCCGGTCAATTTAGGTTTGACTGTATTCGGATACGCCAAAGAGAGGGAAAAGGGTTGAAAGTGAAACGAGCGGGAATCTCGAGTGCGCCAGAGTCACTGAGAGAAGTGTAAAGATTGTTTTTTATTATACAAAAATTGATATGTATAAATGATTATGAATTTTCTTGCTCTTTCGAGTAGGCCTGTTAATCATTGGCTAAATACTTATTTTAACGATTATTAAAGGGCTAACATCAAAGAGATATAATTTTCGGAGGATTCATAGAGCTTTAAATAACTGCTTTTGGTTTTGTAGTAATCTAAGTATGCTCAATATTTATTGAGATACGAATCAGTAAAAGTTAAACAGTTTCAAACTTAAAACATTCCATCTAAATAAAAGCACTCTATAAATCCTCGAACCCTTAAAAAAAGAAAAAGAAAAAGAAAAAAGCAAGCACACACTTTCTCTCAGTGTCGCGGGCGCCAGAGTCAATCAAGCCCAGCCAGCAAGCCAGCAGCAGGCCCGCAAAGCAAAGCAGCAACCCAGCAATGGTCAGCAGCGAGGGCGGCAGGTCCCTCGAGGCCTCGGTGCCGAAGAAATTCCGGCACAAGGAGGGCCTCGAGGCGCGCTCCTGCGGCGGCAACGCGATCAACTGGACGATGTGCGTCCTGTGCGTGACCAGCCTCGCCGTCTCGGGGCTGCTCGCCTACCGGGAGCTGCGGCTCGAGGAGCGGATCGCCAGCCTCGAGGAGCTCTACCAGACGCTCCAGCAGCAGCGCCAGCACGAGGAGAAGCCGTCGGACGTGCTGATCGAGAGGCTCCGGCGCGAGGTGCAGCTGCAGATCGAGAACGAGCAGAAGAGGCTCGCAGGGCCCGACGGCTCGGCCGCCGGTATCTTCAGGCTCAAGAGGAACGTCGAAGGATGCAACTGCCCGCCAGGTGGGTTTTCGATACTTTGCCTATATGTGTGTGGCTGTGTGGATGGTTGCGCGTGGATATTGTGGACGAGCGAAGCGGTCTTGCCGAGTGCGCGCCTGCGCCGCTGCGGCTTTTGAATGAAAAGAATTTCAAGTTCATTGTTTAGAGGGATTGTCGCCGGTTAGAGAGATGCCGATTCCGTCAGCAAATTTCTATTCTTTTGCTTGGTACTGTAGTGTCTTTGTCTATTTTAGAGTGTTTCGGGTAAAATTGCATTTTGTTAGTGTAAGGTAGATACTGCTCGACTCATAAATACCTGTTACACGCTTTTGCTTGTATATACAAGTGTTTCTATGAATGTGATCCGTGATTCTCTGTATTTTTATGCAGTTCAAGCGTTATTTTAATTTTAAATGTAAATAAGCGAAATAAAATTTACAAAATTCATTAATAACGTTGGTTTAATTAGTAGAAATAAATTATTTTTATACGTTTGCTACATTTTGTTAATTGTGAATGAATACATTACGATACCAGCCATATCAGAGTATAAGGGAATATATCGACATTTTCTTTTGTATATGATAAAAAAAAGGAAAGTGGACATTAAAAATAATAATTTACTATTATTTCCAATACAATATTCGAGAGACAGTCTCTTGGGAATTTCTCCGTACATTCATCCCGTATAACAAAACTATGAAAATAAGATTATGTCTGATTTAAAATGTGTGAGTCAAAGAAGCATTCTATAAGCAGAGATTAATTTAAATTAAATCACTATATGAAAAAGTCAAATAAACTATTGGCCAAACAATTTCTTATTGATTTATAAAATTAAATATGTCAAAAGTTATTGATTTTGATGCACAGTTGATGTATTAAATGATTAAGAAAACTGCCTATCCCAAAAACTTCGTTAATAATCTTCGTCAATCTATAAAATCATTGATCTTCATATCGACCAATCAATACTAAAAAACTATCCCTAATTAGCCGATAAAATTAATCTAATACGCCTGAGCGTGCAGCCAATCGCAGTTTAAAAAATCACGCCTATATAAACGCTCGCCTTATCTCACCCAACCAAAACAAAAATAACCGAGGATTAGCAGCGCAAAATTTCCATGAATATTTGATTAGACCAAACAGTTAACAAACTACTTGTTCGACATACTTACATAAAAGCCGTGCACACACGCACGCGCTCTTTCACAGTTAATTTGATTGCACGTGTATATTTACGTAAACACGCGTGCGTCTTGCGCGTGCAATACGTATGTATGCATTACACTTCCGTCCACTCTAGCTCTCTCTCTCTCTCTCTCTCGCTCTTTCTCCCCCACTCGAGGGGGACAAAAGGAAAAGCAGGAGCGATAAAAGAAAAAAAAAGTAGGCACGCGAAGGATAAAGAGGTTAAAAGAAGTGGAATGCCAGCGTCGCGCCGAGAAGAGGGATGAAATGTGACGCGAGCGAGCGCTGCACTTCAGCCGCCCGCTGCACTCTAACTTTATCCGTATATAGCAGCCGCAACTGTCACGCTTACACTTTTTCTCTGTCCGTCTTACTTGTTCCGTTTCTGGCGGTACGTGGCGCGCGAATGGAAAAGAATTGATAATGTGGAGAAATTCGGATTTTTCAGTTGTGATGGGAATGGGAAGTCGTTCCTTTAATATTAAGCTTAAGAATAACGTTTCTTTTATCGCATTTAAATTAATACGTGGAATTTGCATATGTAAATACATTTGGTTTTAATCTCTAAATTATTATTTTATTTCAATGCGATAAAAAATTAACAAATCATTAGACGATCACTTGTATCAGGTGATATCTTTAAAATTTAATAAAAATGTTTTTTTATTTTTACCAGAGTTTCAATTTTATAATATGCTTTATTAATTTGTTTTAACTAATGACTAGTTTAATTTTGTCACTCATTTATTTTCTTATAGTAAAATTTAGTTTAGTGATTCAAAGCGTCTTTACCTCCGTTCATTGATAGCATTTATTTTTCTCACTAAATATAGATCGTAAAATAAGCTACTTGCACGGAGAAAGAAATGTACAACGCAGTTTTCAGAGCTTAATTCGCGTGCTTTTTACATTTAAAATCTTGTAAACGAAGTCGATATTTGAGGAAAGGTGAATGAGAAAAATTTTGAAAGGTTGAAAAATGAATAAAATTTTTATTTTCTCATGGCATGCGCGTGCTTTGAATTTATGGGTATTTTCCGGTATAAATTGACGCAAAATTTCTCGTTTCATTCTGCGTGTATTATTCAGAGTATGAACAACGTAAATCTTGCATGAGAAAGATTAATTAATTATTTTTAGTTTAATCAGTTGGTTCGGCGCTCTACAAAAATTACCATAATTTATTTCGTATTGATTAATTAAACATTTAAAAAAGAAAAGCAGGTGAAATAAAAAAGGCGTGCAAAACTGGTACAAAATTGAAAAATTTTATCTCAATTATATGATAATTATGCATATTAAATGTAGAAAGGGCTTCTCATAATTTTGAAATGTTAAGAGTCGTGCTCTTAAGAGCCCGGGCGAGGGTAACGGGGAGGAGTCCGCACTTATAATTATCCCGCGCACCATGAATGCGACATGCTTGAGAGTAATTTTCAGGCTTATTACGCACTAAATAGACTCTCCTAAAAGAAGCGCTCCCGAAATAAAGCCACGTCCTTCACTGCAGTAGCCATGAAACTACTTCATTTCTACTTTAACATTCGTATGACTTTTAATCTGATATATTAGATTTTATTGAAATATGTAGATATATAATATTCTTGTGCATTTAGTTTTATTAATTCCTATATATTATAAATCTTCATTATTTACTCGCATAACAAAATACTGGTATACGATCGAAAAATTAACTTATATTGTAGAATTGTCTATTATAGAACATAACTCTATACAAACTGTACAACTTTCTCCCGAAATAAAAATTATCTTTTAATTGAATTTTTAACTTTTTTGAATCTAAGAAGAGCCAAAATCTTTGTTTTTAAAATTTTATATAAAAAGCTATTTATTTAAGTTGAATAATTATGCAAATAAAAATATAATTCAATTTTTTTTCGTGAAATTGGAGAATTATGCTCAAAATAAGGATAGCGCATTCGACATTAGCTGCTGATGCTATAAGAATTGATTATAAATTCATTGATTCGATAATGAATTAATTCTAGCACTTTAATAACTGTGTCAAAAACGCATTACGCACAACAGATTATTGACGTACGCGGTTTCACCCCTATACTCAAGTCACCCCATTCTTTCCTACACTGCACTCAATTCAGAATATTGAAACCTAATCTAATTAAGTGAAATCTCTCCAATAAAGCATCGATTCTCACGTCAAAACGAAATCCGCTTCTCTTTTTCATCGGTTCCTCAGCTGCCTCCTCCACTCTTCCTCCCTCGACCAAAAACCCGCATCCTCCGTCAATCTATTCTCTCCACTCTCTCTCTTTCTCTCTCTCTCTCTCTCTCTCTCCTGCGCGTCTATTTTCGATGGCATCTTGTCTATAAGGAAGCCCCGCAAACGATTTCGTCTGCTTTTTTCCCATCTCTCTGCCAGCCGCGCTTTATCGTATACAGCCGCGCGCTCCCAGAAAGCTTACGTAGCGTGTATGTAGGTATAGGCCCCCGCGCTCGAGATTGAGACACTCGTATATATCGTGCGCTAGTCTCGGATCGAAAAGAGAGAGAAGCACAGAGGTATAGGGAGAGAGAAAGAGAGGGCACACAGGCAGACGCCATAAATCTTGCGACGCGACGCTCGGCTTATTCTTCTCGTATATATATGTGACTCGCGCGCGCGCGCGCCATTGTGATGTCCTGCTCGCGAGCGTTCGACGGATGTCAGAGAGCACGAGGCCCCGTGTGTATGTATACGTCATTGGAAACGCTCTATCTGGCTTCTATCTGATAAGACGCGCGCTCCACTCTTTCGCGGATCCTATAGGGGCTTTTTTTGCGCGGAAGCTCCCCTATACATCGTTTTTGTTATTTCACTCCGGAAAGATAGGCGCGCGGAGTGATACATTGGCTTTTCGTGGGCTGATGCGGCTGACGCTGTGTTTCGAAGGGAGCCGCGCGAGATTGCGGTTAAGCTAGCAGCTGTTACAATTATGCTCGCGAAAAGGAGCCTATATATGTGACTGCGCGATATTGCGGTTGTGTGTTGCTGCGCTGTTGGTTATATACTAGTGTGCTGATGGTTGCTGGAGAGTGAAATACCGTTTAGTTTGTTGTTTTTCTTATTTTGTAGGATAGATTAGATCTACTAAATGTGACTGAAAGGAGTATGATTAAATTGATGTTTGCGAATTTTGGTTTTAAATTATGTAATTTTTATTACATTAAATATATAGAGGGTAATAAGATTACTTGAGAGGATTGCTAATTGGCCCTGATAGCAGCTCTAGATAAAGTTATATAAAAAATTAATGCAACAATGTGATAAATGTTCTCAATTAAGTACTTGCATCTTTATTATTATTAATAAGACCGTAATAAGATCATATTATTATTAAAATCAGATATTTTTTATATTACTAATGAAACTTCATTTGAAGGTCAACCACTACAAATCATAAAAATACCATATCGATAAAAAGTCCATCAAAAAATCCTGTTGATCACTCATTTCACTAGAATTTTAAATTTGACCCATCATCAATTCCAGCCAGAATACTCCAAACAAATCTGCAATAAAAACAACTGTTTTGATCCTCCATTCGGCAACACTATACAAAAATCAATGTTCCCAGTGCCGTTTCATCAGACCCCAGCGAAAAGAGGACGAATCGCTAAAATAAATCGCGGCAAGAGCCAGGGACGAGAGAGAGAGAAAAGCGCCCAGAGGAAAAATGCGCGCGTAAATAGAGATAGAGTGGAGGGCGCCCTCCTACATATATACGCGAAAAAGCAGCATCATCGCGCGCCCAGGAATAAGACGCCGGCTGCGATAACGCGCCAGAGCGAAGAACGTCAAATATAAAATAGCCCCTCTCTCTCTCCTGGCCTCGTTGTTTTCTCCTACGCCCACGCCCAGCTCGCGGTAAATAACAAGAGGAGCGCGCAAGGTAGCAGGTATATATACGCTCCAGCGTGGCTTATGCGCGCGCTGCTCTTGTAAATACGGCCGCGTAAAGCGCGGAAAATGTGCGTTTATGGCTTTTAGCGGGGCAGTAAAGCCCGCCGTGAAACTGCCCCCCGCGAAATCTTAATTTTCTCCGAGAATATGATTCGAAAATTCTCGACTTTTATAACGCTGCGAGTCGGAACATGGCTCGTGCTTTTGCGGAGAGGAGAGTGGAGTATGGGGGGATGAGTATGTCTCTGGCATTGAGGGAGGTCGGAGCCGCGGTGCTAGCTGGCTTTTATTCTTCATCAATTTTCTACTAAAAGTGTGATTGCGATGTTTCGTTGGATTTATTATGAGTGCTTTTGTCTTATGCAAAGTTGCATTAACTTTATTGCTTTTAAAAAAAATATTCCGCGGCGCCGGCTGCTGGTTGTAAAGCAAATTTTATGATTACATTTCGGTGTTTTATTTTGCGTTTTTTTTTTTAATGAATAAAAAAGGCTAATTTTCTTATGAGTAGGTTTTTAATTAAAAGCTTAATTATAATTTGATGTTTAAGAATTTAAATCAAAATTTTGTCTGAATAAATATTCTAAAAATAATAATTCTTTTTTTGCAAAAAATGCAATTCCTTCTACAAAATATTCATTACGCGACCTTCGGAGTCCAACTATACACTCAACAGTTAAATAATTTCAATTTCTTCCTAACACTCCAGAAACAACCATGCAATAATTCACTCCCGCAACCCCGAGTATACAGCTCAATCCCGCGTGTACCCTGAGATTCGCCGCAGCGACGCGTCCATAATAGATAATCCGCGAAGCTTGCGTAACTTCGAGCCGAGGTTTCAGCCTCCGACAGGCCGCGCGCCGCTGCAAAAGAAGAAGCTAAAAGCACGCGGTATCGAGCAGATCGAAAAATAAAGCAAAATCCCTAAGAAACTCCCTGGAAACGCGGAGAAGAAGGCAAGCTCGGGAAAAAGAATGCCGCTGGCGCGGCCGGCTCGTATAAGAAGTGGGCGGATACATTGTTTAAGCTCGGGCGAAACATTGCTCGGAAAGTTCGCTGGGGGGGAGGTGAAGTTGGCCGTGGCGCGACTGTAACGAATTGAATTTCGCATTTTCCAATTCGGCACCGTCAGTTCTCCAAAGTTTCGAACGTGCTCTCTATGATTTGTGCATCAGCGAGCCGCAATTCCGAAAGTTTTCGGAGCCTCGCGCCGGGACTACGGAATGAGAGAGGAGTATACTACTTTCCGTTCGCGTGCGCGCGCGAGCTGGCCCCCGCGGATGTGCGGGGGTGGCGCGCGATTAATTGCAGGAGGATCGTTTTGCGGAAGTCGGGGGATCTTCGGGCTTGATCGAGCAAGTCATTGTTTTACACGTGGAGGGGAGAGGAGGAGATAAGCGATGGCATGAAAGTCGCGTATGCTTGATGCCAAATGGAAGGTTGCTGGTGAACGGCTGGTTTGGTAATGGTTTTGCTCGAGAAATTTATGTTTTTGTGTTGGATAAGAATTTGATTATGAGACTAGCGATTTTTTACGTAATAATGAGCTTGCTACCGTTAAAGTTAATGGCACAATTTTATGTTTCGTTTTTCTAGAGCCAAGAAACGTTAAAATTATCAATAATTATGTACCTATAAAATTAAATATGTTTAAATATTTATTAGTAAATATAACTATATAGAACTTAAGAGAAAGTAAAGATAAAGCGCGTTTACAAATTTCAAACTGCACATCATACATAAAATCATACAGTAAAGAAATCATATGAGCTTTTCAAAACATTATCTCGAGCAAATTTTATAACCATTCGAATCTATCCTGTAACCATCGAAATTAGCAAAATTTCTCTTGAAAACCACTACTAGCATCCAATTATAAGCACCGGCATAACATAAAACTTAAAACGCACTCATTCACATCGGCATAACCATCGAGCGATATCTCTCGCTAAACGTATACACACAACCCACCCCCAGCATCATCTGCATTCATAATTATTCCGTGTACTTTGAACTCTCTTTGAGCTTGCTCAATATTCCTCCCCCGATACTTGAAATATACGGACTCGCTCGAACAACGGTGTAAAAGCCGGCGAGCAGTGGGCTTTAATTCCGCTCGGCGTACGCACGTAGCTCGGCTCTCTCAATAACACTTGCCGATCGCCTTTGAGTTACGCGGATGGCTATTTATCGTCGCCATAAAAGTTCGACTACCTACCTACCCTCGCGTTTCTCGTTACGAGAGCATTTTTTTCCTTTAATTAATTTTGCGATGTCGGCAGCTCGGCGATTTATTCCACTTTTAAGAATGTTTTTGCTCGATTTTCTACGTTTTAGCTTTTAGATTATTTATTTTTTTTTTATATCGGAGTGCGCTACTCGTTATATATCCTTCAGCTGGTGTATCGATGCGAAGAATTGGTTTTTATTACGAAAAATGTAGACGGTATTCGTAATAGTAAAGAATTTAGAAGGCAGCGTTAACAATATTTTATTCCAACTATGATGGTGATAGTGATAAAATATTATCAGAACTAATTAAACGATTCAATTCAAATAGAAGGTAGGAGAATTTATTGATCTTTAATAAACAAAGTTGGATAAAAGTAGTTATTTCCGAAGCGTTCGTATATCGTCTTGCGTAAATGTTAGTCGACTTTTCGGGAGGTAGCGTCTCTCCTCATTGTAATTAATATTTTAAAATTTTAAGAGAATAAAGATTGAGAAGTATAAAACAAACATTTGACTATATGCTAAAAAGCAGTTACATTAAAAACCAACTTCGTATTTATATACAGTTTATTGTAAATACTAAAACACAGAGAGAGACAGAGAAAGGGGGGGGGGGGAGAAATAACAACTAAAGATGTTTGAAATAAATTAAATTCGTAGTGAATAAAAAGAATTCTTTTAAAATCAAAAAAAATGTACTGTATTCCTCCATAACCAGTTGGACTGGAGACTGACGCAAGTCAAGATTGTTATAAAAATACCCTGGTAGAAGCTTAACGATAATCTAGCTAATTTACCGTTAATTTTGTAAAATTAACGGTAAATTAGTTAGCTTACCGTTAAGCTTCTACCAAGGTAACTATAGTTATTTAGTAGAAAAAAAATCTACTATAAAATTCTACTATAAAATATCAATATTTGATTTTTAGTGCTTAAAAATTGAATGTATTACGTAGCTTTTAAATGCTTATTTTAGCTTGCGTAAATTACAACATATAATATACATTTTATATAGCAATAAATTTAAATAAAAGCTAATAAAAAGTCTTTTGATTTCCGAGAGACTTTTTAGCTTGATCAAAAGTTATGACCGGTTATCAAAATCGTAAAAATATGGCTTAGAGCTAAACTCATACCACTCGTAGATCAAGTGTACTTCATAAAAAAATTTTATATTATTCATCCCACATTAATGGTCAATACCTGAGTAAACCAAATGATTTTCAGCGACCCAGGCTTTTATTTTTATTGGCTTACTTATAAAAATATTCTTAATTTTAGTACACTTCACTATGCATAAAGAAATTGATATATAATTATAAAATTAAATGCGTTTATTCGATTGCCAAGAGTGAAACAAAATTTTATAAATATAATTAAAGCTTAAAATCTGGAGTTTGAAATGCGTTTAAGTGCTCATGCAAAACGATATCTCGTCGCGACGTTATGGTATTTTGGTGCGACGGATAATTGCGCATATACATATATGTCAAATGACAAGCCAGCTGGATAATTGCATCGGGGTTAAGGAGCTACTGTTCGAAGTAAACGTTCATGTATTTCACGTCGTTACACATTGCTTTATAGCCTTTTCCCCTCAATCTGTTCGCTTTATCGACTCATTTACAAGGATTACATTTTTAATTAAAGAGGTATGGAATTTAGTCATAAACAGAGTTATATTAAGGTTCAAGTATCAATTGCTGGAATGAATTTAAGTAGTGATTAAAATAATTAGGTGAAATCGAAAAAGAAAATATTTGTTTAAAATTAAAATGCGTTCGAAAGTAGAATTGCGAAAAAAAATCCATATTTTGCAAACTAATTATTCTAAACAAAACAAGTCTTAAGAATAATAAAATTATTGAAAATATTATATATAATTTATTTGCTCGTGTAATCAAGAATAATCCGAGTACTTAAATTTATCAATGCGTCAATGCAAGAAAGTTATAAACTGACCAGTTCATAAAAAAGTATAATAACTTCGGACAATAACTATACCAAATCAAGCAGGTATCATTCAAAGAACGAAATTAGAACCTCATAAAAAAAAGTCAACTACATCTATTCACTCTCCACCACCAGCCACACATCAACCAAAGACCCTATATCAAGCTTAATTGATCCGCCGCGAGAAGAGTCGTCCAAACAGCCCCGAATTAGGCGATCGGCTTCCAAATTTACCTTTAATCACTTTATCAGCCATACCCGCGGACGCACAACCATTGGCGCGTCAATCGCACCACAAAGGCTCGCACTTGGCAGAAGCGATCAAGAGCCCCTGCTAACGCTAAGCGCGATTTCGATTCGCGCCAAGCCGATCGTTGAGTACCGATCGATTCTACATTATCTCAAACCTAAAGCGAGTAGGGGTGGGGGTAGCTCGGCGAATCCCCACGCGTCGGGCTTACCTCCTGGAAATCCACTGGGGCTGGTCGCTACTCGGAACAATGGCGCGTCCTGGAATTGCGCGCCGAGAGACCAAAATATATATATATCGGAGGGCGCGCGCGCGCGCGAGGCATGGTGTCAACATCATCTCTCTCCGCGGTCCGCGCTCTCGCGCTAACGCAATTAAACGCTCGAGCGCCATTCATCGCCGCGAGATGGCTGCGGGCTTCCGTTTGAAAGCGAGGCGCGCTCTGAAACACGGGCTCGGCGCTGCTGTGTATACGCGAGGAGGATTCAATGGGGCGTTTTTGTTGCAGCTGGCTTCGGCATACAAGTAATGGCTTGAAGCTTCGGCGCGGATTAATGGAATATTGTCTGAAAGCGCAAGTAAGCACGGGTTATCGGGGTGAACGAAGTAATTGTATTTGCGCTGAACTTCGTTTTTGACAAGATTTTTAATGAACTTGGGGAATGTTTTATAGGTAGTGCTTTTTTTAATCTAGTTTGCTGCCGTGGATTTTTTATTGAATTTAACAATTTTTAATTAAATTAGATTAAATAAAATTTAATTCTAATGAAATAACCGTAATTAGTGTATGTTTAAAGAGGTAATTTCGAAGTTTAAATTTTAATTAAATTCCTCTGTATCAGCTTATGTAACCGTTTCAAATCTTTCCTCTAGAACAGTTACACGTTTGAACTCAAACGTTTAACATTTAAATATTGCTAACGCTCATTTAATCTTATTTAAAGTTCCAAGCGAATATAATAAAG
Source organism: Eupelmus urozonus (assembly GCA_900480035.1). Taxonomy (NCBI): domain Eukaryota; kingdom Metazoa; phylum Arthropoda; class Insecta; order Hymenoptera; family Eupelmidae; genus Eupelmus; species Eupelmus urozonus. The sequence continues at coordinate 15,342 of UELX01002495.1, read as the reverse complement.
TATTCGGGGCCTTTGTATGATGAGAGCGAAACGTGACTTTTAAAAGTAAATTGAATTACCCTCTCGGACTCTTTTACATACAAAAGCTGCATCTCTTTGTATCTTTGTGCTTTTATTTTTCTAACTTTATTTCATCGAATTTTTTCACTTTCGAACAATACCTCCAGTTTTATCCACTTTTGATTTATAGATTATGATTGTATTCTTGCACTTCTAATATAATATATTCTCATAAACTCTCAACCGGTATGAAGGTAATACAATGTCGTATTCTGTTATTAAAGTTTCCATTTCTATAAACGTATGTATAAATCTTCTCCATCAAAATAAACGCGAATGCATATTTACCGCAAACATGAATGAAAAATCATTAGTCCAACAAAACAGGACAGTCATTAGTCGAAAGCAGCAACCAAAAATACTATTCAGAACAAGCCGAATATATCTCGCGCAACAAGCCATCCACATAAAGTTTCGCGCGATAAACTCGCTGCCGGGAGCGGCCGCGCATCGTTCCATTCACTTTCCGGCGATAACGCCCGAAAATTTCGACAATCAGCTTTCCATTTGTCCTTTCGCGCTCCGCGAAAGCCGCAACTCCGTCGTCATCATCCTGCTTAACAAGATCATCGCGGCCTCCCGCTCTGCGTTATTTAGTGCGCGCTGCTATATCGGTAACTCTCCGAGCTTGCCGCGCTCCATTGTTAACTTTGTTTGCGGCTATGCGGACGGAAATACGTTGTTGCTGCCTCGTGTATGTACGTGTAAGCGCACGCATGTTGTCTAACAATAGAAAAAGATATTCCGTATGCGCGCTCGGGTTGTTATTTCTGCGGGGCTTTATGAAGATGCCCTGTCAGCGGGACAATGTGGCGCTGCTGAATGCAGTTAAATTTTGCAATCCGAGCCCAAGTAGCTTGCTTAGTTTACGAGATTTGTCGTGTCGTTCAATTGTTGTTTATGTACTTTCTTGGAAAATATTTCTAGCTTGAAAGGCTTGCGTCTATTTTTGAATATCCTCTGTCCATGAAGTGCATAAATGTTGCAAAGGCTCTGATTTTTCGTTAACTTTCGTGATCTACTTCCATCTGAATTAGTTTGTCAGTTATTTCGAGCTATTAAATTCAATTAATTTATCAAATTTCAATCAATCGAATTACCAGCTCATTCTGCACAAGAGTAACCCGTTAATCCCAATCCGTCCAAAATTCACCTCCGAACTACCACAACTAAACCGACAAACTTCATTAACGTCATTACCAAAACGAAATCCCAGCAAGCCCTCAAAGTATATCACTCAGCCAAGCAATATCGGTCAGCTCACAGCCTCTAATAAGTCCGCCACACTCCTCCGCCCCCACCGCTCCATAAACTCCGTCCACAAAGAAAACCTAATCTCCAGGCCCAACTTTTCCAAAAGCTCGTACGAAAAAGACGCGTCGTTGTCGGCGTGCGGCGCACGTGCGATGTGTTTTCTCGGTCAGCGTCGCTGCAGCAGTGCTCGATTCTTCGCGGCTAGCCGCGGGGGTGTGTGCACCAGCAGCAGCAGCAGCAGAAGTTTCGGCAGTGCAAACTCGCCGGTGCGCGCCGGCTGCTCGCGGCGGGCCATTACAAAACAGTAATCTAATGGCGCGAGCGCGGCGCACACATATATACGTTGCGGAGGCAAGAGTACACACAGGAAGCCTTTTGCCTTGCGCTCTGACCCAAATGCGCGCGCGACTGGCTACACGCGCTCTCTCTCGTTTTCTGCCCTCTCGCGCCCGCGGCGGGTCAACTTCCGGCCGACTTATCGTCGTCCGCGCGGCTCTCGAACTTTTGCATTGTTCCGGCGCGACTTTCGAAAGATGCCCGCGAGAGAATCCGTCGTTTGTATGCAACGAGGGGAGTTCTGATTGCCTTAGTTTGGACGGCCCGGCTCTTTCTCATTGATCCTTTTGTTTTCCCGGGAAATTGTCCTTTTATGGAGATCCGAAAGCCGAGGAGAAAAGTAACGCGCCGGCCAGCGCGAGGATTACGCCGCTCTTGCAAATTGCTGATATTAAAACTTTCGGCGGATTATTTAGCCAGGCGCGGGGCTGAAAATTTTTCACGGCCTGATGCGCTGGAGCTGCTCGGGGGAGCAGAAGCTCGGGCTCTCGCTTTTTCCGAGGCTGTTTAGCGAGTTAAGAGGCTATTTCGGCTTTAATTTCAAACTTCGATTATAAGCTGGCTCTTCGCGAGTGGCTATTTACAGGACTGAAGGCGCGACGCCCAGTTAGTTGAATGTTCGACTTTGGCTAAGTGTCTTTCGTTCAAAGCTTGCAGCTGGTGTAAACGATAATGTTTGACAGTTTGTATAAAAGCAAGTGAGAGTTATTTATTGTTGAGAACGTGGTAATATTGTAAAGGTATTTTTAAGGTATTATCGTTATGTATGAACATCAAGATATGCCTTTGAATATTTTAGAATCGATAGTAATCATTTGATGATACGTGAGAGATAAAAGAGTATAATAAAAACCGAGTCTTAAATGCGCGAGATGAGTCGGATATTAAGATTTATAATATATACGACGTTTAATCTTTATTAGAAAACCGTAAGGTACGAAATAAAATTATACAAAAAATTGTATACTATCATTACTTTTATCAAGCTCACTGGCAACTTTATTTCACAGAAAATTGAATATTTTACACATTTGTAAATGAGTATGTAAATAAACGATGCGCATAACTTACAGCTTTATTTCCCTCAATCTCAAACGACTTCTAAAAATACCATCCTCTCAGCTCCCACTTTCTCAAAAAACTCCAAGAACCAAAATCTCGTTCCTCGATCGCCTACATCTTTATTAACGCCCATCGAATGAAACTTTATCCATAAAAATCAAAGCATCGCGTGTGCCTACGTTAATTCGCACCACTTAAGGCGCTGGCCCTCGTATCCTTGCGTATTTCACTGAGCTCACGTTCTAGTATAGCAGCACGCAGAGGCGCATCTATATACGCAACAACGTGGCAAATAAAGCGAAAACGCCGTTGGGAAAAAGAGGCGCGATAGCATCAACACCTGATACACAGGCGCGAGCGAGCGAGCGGCGTATTAGCCATCAAACTTAATCTGATCAAAACGAGCCTTCAACGTGTCAGTCTCGTCGCGCCTTTAAAGCCGCGCAAGGATCGCCGAGCTGTGTAGCTTTTTTTTCGCCGGCGACGATACGCGCGCACACCTCCGGGCGTCTCTTTTACAGTCTCAGATACGAGCTTCCTTAAGGATGTGCTATATGGGATGTACAGTCGCTGGCAGAAGTGGTTCGGGTTGTGCTGGCCGGATATATATGAGCGCACGTGTGTTTATTTTTTATTTTATTAATTATTAATGACAGATTATTTTCTTATTTTGGTATGTTCGTTATTTCTGGAGCAATGCAGAAAATTTTACATTATTCATAGCACGTCTTCTTCGAAATATAATTATATAATAAAGTACTAAATGAATTATAAGTAGTAGTACTAAAATATCACTCGAACTACTAGAAATAACTAACTTTTTATCACATTACAATATATACATTATTATCTATAAAATCAATATTTTTACATTTCTGGAAATAACACAATTTCCACTCCGAACAACTTCTATAATTAGACCTTAATTTTATTCCAAATCGCAGTCAAACCAATCCACTCTGCCTCAATTAAAATCGATCCCCCATCCATCAATCCCAAAAATATCCAACAACATTCCACCTCAAAAAAAAAATCAACTCCAATCACACCCGTCGCTCACCCACAAACTTTTGCCTCCGCCTGTAAACGAAGCCGATCCTCGGAGTCCTTACGATCGCGCGGCCAAGACTTAGCCTCCTCACTCTCCTCTCTCTCTCTTCTTTCTTCCGGCAGTAAAGCGTCGGAGGATTCGCCAGCGCGCGTGCGAGTGGGCGGCTCAGGCGCGAATTATAAGCGCGACGAGCGATGACTCGTAAGTAACGGAGAATTATCGATACTCTCTCCGCTCTACTCGACTGCTAGTCACTCCCGCGCCTGGATATATGCGGGACACGTTTGCGGCCAGTACGCCCCTACCTGGCCTCTGCGCGACTGTACCTACGTGCGGATATTTATTCGCCAATTAATATTCTAGCATTGGGGAGCGTAGACTTTCTAGCTGGATCCCATTGATTTTCAATGCGCTTGAGATTTCCGATGCGTTTGTGGCCTTTTTTTTGGAGCAAAGTAAGGCGACTTGCAGAGGCTGCTGCGGGGGCAAATTTAGATTCGGACTATGCGTTTGAAATGCCAGTGTAAGAGTGCTTGCCTGTGGCACCGATGGCATATTTTTAGAATCGAGAAAAAGTCGACTGCCTAGGATAGAGGTTTGTCATGCGTTAATTGTTGGTGTACGCAGATTTAAACTTTGAAAAGTAATGGTTTTATTCGAATTTTTATTTGTTTACCCGTGTGAATAAAATATCTGTTTTTCGCTTAAATTTTATTACTTATTTATTAAAAGCTGAATTATTTCCTTGCAATTTCAAGTATCAATCTTTTTAATTATACCATTCTAAAAAACTAACTTTAAAAATTATAAATATTTTACACGATCATAAAATTGATACATCCCACGCAGTTTAAAGTCAGTATTTTAATGCATTTTAAAAATATATTTGGTATTTTTTATGAAAAAAAATGTGTGAATGTGTAATGCAAATGATGCATGTTTTAATTATGAATTCGAATAATAAATGAAAGATTTTGCAGCCTAGGAAATTAATGCATGAGTAAAAATCAATATTTTATAAAAATATTCAAGATTTAATTATAAACCGATAGCTAATTAATATTTCACTAACTCCGATCAACAAGATTTAATAAGGTCTTCAAAAATTAATATGAAATACATTTTTATGGAATAATATAAATCATCAATGTAAATACTATTTATTAATTAAAACAAATAGCTAGAAAATTTAATTAAAATTTCATTTGGACGGTGAACGAAAAAAAAAATTACTGCGTAATTTATAAAAACTTCTGTTAAAGTACTTTAAGTTTATGATTTTATTATAATTTATATAAGTGCATCACAAAATGATTGACAGAGCAAAAAAAAAACTTTGCCCCAGTCTCCTAAAATTATCACCAATCATCTTTTCATCATGAAACATGCATATTACAATCATTATCACTCCAATTCTTTCAACGTTTGATATTTTACTCACCACACCCAGCCAGCACCCATCAATTACCCAAGAAATTATCCATATACTTATCGAGCAAAGGTAAAAACTAACCGCGACTCTCCTCTCAAACCCAGCGCACCGCCTCCAACCCGATAATTTCTACAATCAACAGCAAAAAAGCCCTAAAAAGTAGCGCACTCAAGCCGTTCCATAAAGCCAACCATAAACAAACATAGAACATAATAATAATAATCACAATAATAATAAAAGCAAGCCTCGCTCCAGGATACGATCTCCCCCTCTGGAAAGTGGCTCGCTCGCGCCAAATAACTGTTATTCTAAATAAATGACAAAAGAGAGAGAGAGAGCCGAGAGCATCGTAAAGCGCAAAATGCGCGCGTTCGACGGGTTATGTTAGGTAGTTGGAGCTATGGCTCGCGGAAAAAGGAGGCTGCAGTTTTAAAATAATACGCGATGTCCTCGCGCTGCTCGCTCGGCAAATATTGTCCCTCGTTTTCTTAGTATTGATTCTGGCCGCAGGGCCATTACGCGCGTGTGCGCGTCGGCAAACATCGATGCGGCTTCGAGAGAGGAGAGAAAAAAAAGAGACTCGGCTGTATATAGGGAAGAAAGAGCGGAGAATAATCGCGAGGAAGAAAGGAGCGCGGGTAGTTTGAATTACGCGCGCTCGGTAAGCTGACGGAGGTGGAGGTGGGTTATTACAGCGCGCGTCGGAGGCTGCGTAGCTCGCTTTGCCTTTGTTGCAAACTAATTGTACTTGGAAATGTACGTCGCAATTAGGAAGCCTTAAGTGTGTGCTCTCGCCGCGGAGACGCTTGCTTAGCGCCCGTATTTATATGTGTTTTCTCCTTTTTGTTTCAGGTAAGTCGAGGAGATGTGTTCTTTGAGCGCGCTTCTTAATGAGCCGTGCCGAGCGCGGAGTAGTTTTTGGCTTCTCGGTAAGTGCTGAAAAGAAACTGCTTACTCGGTTTTTCGAAAAATTGCTTTTACCTCTGTAGCTTTGACTGGTCTTCATTACGAATATTAGTATGTAACGCGGTTAAACCATATATATGAATTCCATATCGCCTTTTTGTAGAGACGAACGAACAGAAAACTTCTTCAAGTTAATAATTATTCCCGTATCCCACCTGGACAAACTTTGATACCTAGCGACTTTCCAAGCTCGTCTTTCTATAACGAAGCCGGAAAAATTGAACCAATTCCACGCGAAATTTCCCAACAAGCATCGTTAAAAACTGTCCCAGTCCGCTCTTATAGACAAAAGAAGAAAAATTTCGCGCTTACCGAAAAGAACGGCAACTATTAATAGCCTCGCTCGTGACATACCTTCCCAGAACTATTAAAGCCCGAGTCCTCGTTCCTCCGCGAAGCTCGCGCGCGACTGAATGAAAAGGCACTTTTCCAAACGAGAAAAGCAGCCGAGCTTCTTTCGCTCTCGCGCATGAAAAAAGGGGTAAAACAGAGCCGTATTACACGCAAACAGCATCTGCTTTATATTACCCAGCAAAGAAGAATGCTTACAGCAGCCCGGGATATGTATTCACGATATGATTTAGTACTGAATTAATTCTTTCAAGTGAAGTAGGGGGGGCGACCCCATCTCTCCTCCTCGCTGGGTGGCTACGCAGCGAACAATGCCGAACTTTCTTCCGTCTGGAAATCAGCATCGGGGCTTTCGGTCAGTCGCGCACATAAGCCCCGCGCGCTGACGTCACTCGTCTGTTATGTGACGCGCATCGAGGGCTGCGGTGTGGCTGCCGCAGCAGTAGCGAGCTGATGAGATGCGCGGGCATGAAGCACTTACGAATTTATATAGCGGGGATGCCCCTTCCCTTCTCCTCGTACACCGCAAGTCTCGCTGTGTATCCCTCTTCCAGCGCCCTATATACTCTCTCCTGGCCCGATCCTCGACTCGCGCTATCCACTCTTATTTTTTTTTTATTTCGCCTCTGCGCGTTCTATTTTAGATTCTCGGGTGGGAGAGGAGATGGCGAACTTTATGGCTAGGCGAGTTCTGACAATGGGAAAGTCTCGCGACGTGTCTTCTTTCTTTGTATTAATACTTCGGAGCTGGGAAAGTCATTATTCGGGGCGATTCTTATTCTTGGCGTTTTTTGCGCTCGGTGGCTCTTTGTGGACTATTTTTTCTTCGACAGCGGAGAGCACGAGGTCCGATCTGTGTGCGCTTGCGAGACTTGTGTTTTACTTTCGGGGGGACGGAGTATTGGGACTGTAAAAGAGTAAACTTTCTCTCTTGTTCTGGTTTTTTAAGAAAGAAAAAAGTGAAAAATTGCAGATGTCTTTGATTTAAATTGTTAAAGTCCCTCGTGAACTTAAAATACAAAGAATACAGAAGATTTAAAAAAATTTTATACACGAGTAATCATTTGCACACTAACGTTCAGTTCTCACGATCTTGAACCAGTAATAAAAGCACCAACGTCAAACCGACTGCAAATTTCGTTATGTAACAATGAGAACCAGTTGAAGGTGACGTTCAGCCCGTAGAGCGCAGGGTTAAAACGATGAAGCTATCCATTGACAAAAAGCCCTTCTTAAACGTCGACGACGGCTCCGCGCGCGCATCGGCTCGCCGTTATAAATAGAATGCAGCAGCGCGCGGCAGCAGCGGCGAATTTAGTCATCATCCGTGAAATTACGCCGGCTCCAATCTTCCATTTAAAGCCATTTAAAACGCGACATTCCTCAAGCTCCCACTGCCCCCCCTCAAACTTTCATCCAAAAGCCTTCTCTCCTCGCTTCTTCCAGGCTGCATTCCTACTCCCTCGCAGACTTCCTGCTTCCCCCGCGCTTCTGTCCATCCGGTGTCCCTCCATTTGCCTCTCTCTCTCTCTGGTCTGTCGGAAGCCGGATGATATCCGTGATGGTCGCGAATCGCGCGGTCTGAAAAAAATGTACGCATCCTCTGTGCGGCTGATTTCGAGCCGCGCGCTGCCGTAACGAGGCCTCATTATCGCTAGATTATCACACAAGAGAGCCGGTAATGGAGGCGGACGGCTCGCAAATGGCCGGCCCATTGACAGCGTCTACGAACTAATGACGCGCGCGCTCTCGCTCTCCTCTCCAATTCAGCGCCAATATGACTGCCTGGCTACTCTCCCCGCCGCTGCGCCCCCGTCTCTCTATATATATACTCGAGCGCGCGCGTACATAAAGCTCGCCAGCGTACTTATCTCATCAAAGACACGATCACACTATGTTAGAGCAGCCAGCTTCCTTTTCCCCCTTCCTGTTCACTCTCGCATCGCTCCCGCTCGCTTCCAGCTCGAATATATGCATTCTTTTGCTCTCTTACTTTGACTCTCTTTTGCTCTTCGGGTTATTACCGTCGCCACGTGTTTGTCTTTCTGCTTTCTCTCGCTTCTTTGCACGCGCGCGCGCGCGCCTTCTTTCTTTCTTACTCTGTCTCTCTGTTGAATATACATTTTTTCCGATTGCTGCTCCTTTCTATTTTCCCTTTGTCCCCCCGCGGCCTGCTGCCTCTTCACCCTTTCGCATGCACCGCCTTCTCTGTTTATCTTTTCTCGCTTTTCTCTCCTTCTTCTCCCACCCTCCCTCCCTCCCGACTATTTTAAATGTACATTATCTTCTCTCTATTTTTCTATTTATATCCCACTCTCCGCTCTTTCTCTTCACACGATACTTTGTTTCTATTTCTCTCTTTCTCTTTCTCTCTTTCTCCCTTCCTGTTTATTTATCCATCTCTCTTTCTTCCTATAATGACGACTTGCTTGCTGTGTATGTGTATCTGCCTCTCAGTGTCACGTCACCGCATGCAACTATACATTTCCGTGAGAATGATATACGTCTATTGTATTGAATGAATAATGAACCGCCGCTGTCTATTTCATTGATACCAGCCTTCCCCTGCGACGCGCTCTTTTCCCTCTCTCTCTCTCTCTCTCTCTTCATCTTTTTTTTTCTTTTTTATATATATGATGTACGTATGACTGCCCGCCGCTGCCCGCAACCAGTTGCGACGCCTGTATATTAGAGTCTCGCCCGAGGTGGCCCCTGCGCCTCTGAATCTTCATTGGGAAATATCGTTATTTAATTGCTGTGAGAGACTTGGGTGTCTCTCGTTTTCGAACATTTTACACCGTTATTCCCGGCTGGTGTGAATAATGACGGATATTCTAACTTTTGTAACTTTTCGATTGATTTATATGAGAGCAGCGAGAAAGTATAGGTATAATAGCCACACAATATTACGGTAACGGTAACAATTTTTATTAATAAGTTAATCATCAACTCTGATTTACAATACACAACACAAACAATATTCAACAATTGTGAGAATTAACAATTGAGGATTAACCCTTTCGTTTCATCCAATACTCCACTAAAAACAAAACCAATAACCCCCAAACCCAAAAAACATTAAAAATCCAAATCTCTCAATTAAATCCCCGCTCTTTGTTTCCTCAAACCATCAACTGCAATTACCACTTTCAGCCATCTCTCGCCCCCATCGTTATTCAAGCCTCGCAGCCCGCTCTATATGCGCCGCTAACTCCAAAGGAAAATAAAAGACGAGTAGCCTTTTCGCGCACGTGTGCACCTGACGTGAAATTTGCGCGCGCGTAATGGATGCGTCGCCTCGGCGCTAAAAACACGCGGAGGCGCGAAAACGCGACGATGCCCGGGCCGAAAAGACAAAAAAGAAAGTGAAACGGCAAAAGAAGCGGCTGATGCTGCAGAGTCACCCTCCGGTATTCACAAGCCTGATCTCCCCTATACTATACTATATGTGTATAATGTATACATATATATACGCAGACTGGCTCGTTTCTTAACGAGGAGACAGGTTTTTAGGTATACACGAGCGCGTCCGAGTAAAAAGCGAGAGCTATCTTTTTGCACGTCTCTCTTGTCGGGCTCGCGACGGGTGCGGGCTTTTTCAATTTTCCGAAAGTGTTTGTTTGTCGCTTCGACGCCAGCGGATTTTTTTCTTGCTTTTTTTTGCGCGAGACGACGAATAGAGCTCCGGAGCGCGCCGGCTTTGCTTTCGGCTGCTGGGATAAATAAAGCTGTTGATTACGATTCAATTTTTCAGTTTGCCGGCTGGAAATTGGATACTTCGCGCTGTTACGATTCGTTAATATTTGGTTTTGTTATTAATCGAGCCGTACTGTTTTTTGTTTTAATTTCAATCAACGGTAAATCGATAAATTAATTACGGAATGCTACGCGGGAATAGAGTTTAATTATTTTTTTTAAATTTGATAGCTTTAATTATACAAAAATCTGTATGATATTTAATTATTTTTTCAAATGTACAAATGTTAGTCGCTGCAAGAATAAAACAGACCTAAATAATCGATTCAGAATCCACAAATTCATTATTTCAGAATAAACTAAAACACACATTAGCCCCAAGGACCTTCACCCAGCATCTCCCAGCCTCCAGCAACATCTGCTTAAAATTAATTGTCCGATACCACAATACATCGCTTAACCCCGTCCAACATTTTTCTCCTCTCTCGGCATCAATTAAGCCTCTCGTGCCGTGCAATCAAAAGGATAATGCACGATTCGCGCGATTGTCGCGTGACCCGAAGATATTAAGGCAAATTGAGCGGAGCATAAAAAAAAAACGCGGCCCCATTAAGTTCGTTATGCTTCGGGGGCGCGGAGGTGTTGTTGCCCACGCGAAGATGGGGCACACGGACATTTTCCATCTGTGGCTAATAAGGCCTGGGATAGAGGAGGAGAGAAAAAGGCGAGAATTAGGCCCTCGAAAGTTATTATCTTACTCGGGCGCTTAGAGAAGGAGGGATAGAGAAAGATGAGGCTTAGGTGGGTTCATATTTTGTCTAAATGGTCGCGCATTACCCGGCCAAAGGCTTTTATCGAGGATTACACTTAATAGAGTTCTTAGCGGATAGTTCTTAAATTCTTCTCGCGACTCTCTCTGTCTCTCTCTTTCTCTCGACTCTTATGCACTCAGATTTCTGGACCTGCGTCCTCTCGAGCGCGTGAAAGCCTCGAGCTTCGAATTCAAATGGGATCAGGTTGAAATACCGAGCTCGAAAAGTTGAGATGTTTTTTTTGGATTAGTTGGAAATCCGGTTGAAAAGTTTTTGGAATTTGTGAAAAGGATAATGAGGAAAGTTTGTAAACAGTTATTTGTATGTGTAAAATGTTGTAATTGTATTTTTTAGTGAGTTGCACACATTTACACAAAATAAATCGACTATACAACGGTATTAAATATGTGAATCACAACATTTCTCTTTTATAAATTGCGCTCTCTTACTAGTACACTTGACATGCAATATTACCTGCCAAAGTTTGATACTCTTGTTAATCAGTTTATAAAAATTATTTCATTTGTATAGAAATAAGCAGTATTTAATTAGCGTGTTTGTGCAGAAAAATTCATATTAAATCTGAAAGGTATAATTGCAATATGTATGTATAATCAAACTTTATTATTCAGTTTAAGATTAATGTGAATTTTTACAGTTCGCGTATACAAACATTCAAACAGACGGTGAAAATTCATTAAAATTTGTTAATATTTTTATACTATAAAAAAAAACTTTTTAATCAAAGTCTAGCTTTGCAGAAAGTGGGGTTGATTTTAATTAATATTGATTAAAGTGATTTTAATGAAAAATAATAAAAAACTGCAAGTTAAAGTATTATGTCTACAATTTTTCTGAAGTGATTGTAATGTTTAAACATGCTAGGAGTTTGACATATGTAATTTATTTTTTTATATTTATTTTAAAATTAGTTAAATTAAGCTTTTATAATTTTTTTTTAAATTTAGATGAGAAGATGTAGATGTATTGATACAAAATCGTGATTAAATAATACGTCTAGAAGTGAAAATTAGCAATTATAACAGAATCCCAAATAATGTAAAAAATTTAGTTTTATTTCAAAAAATTCAAAATTAACTTTTTATTTAAACTGGAAAATAAACGAGTAATTGAAACATAAAAAGATTAGATAAAATAAAAAACAGTATCAGACTTCAATTGAAACATTTTATTACTTTTTACTTGCAAATTCGATACTAAATTTATTTATTATTCTCTTAAACAATAAATAATAAAAAAGTGAGATTTTATTTGTCAACACTTTGTTAAAACAAATTTCATTTCGCCAATAAAAAACGTCAAAACAGAAATAAAAATAACCCAGTGCTTTTAAATTTAGAGGACGAGTTTTCAAATAAAAGCAGCCCTCAATATTTTTTATTTGACATATAAAAGCTTTCGCTCTCTATATATAATCACTTGGCCAATATGAAATTAAAGAGTCACTTAACCACTATTAGCTTGAATTAATATTTTAAAAAATGTAATGCTAAAATCTGATTACCGTACCACATCACCAGAATTAAAAGTGCTAAAATAGTCAATACTGCACCCGCAATAAATAAATATTGCCTCTCACACTCAAAGCACGATAAAATATTTTCACAAATAAAATCTGAGCTCGCGCAGGGGCTACATTCACTTTTCAGCCCCAACATCGAATAACTGCGCATTCGACTAATTATGAGCTTATAGATCGTCAGGCATAATGAAATTTGCAAACTCGCGTATATGTAGCGGCTACATCGCGTTAAAGCTAATTTCGAAACAAACATTCGCCGGCGCGCTGGAAACTCGCTCGGCCATAACAAAGCAGCGCTCGCTGAGAGAGGGATAAAATCGAGCGGAATTGAATTACGAATTGTAGCAAGCGCAAACGGGATTCCGAGCGATGGGGCTGAAGTGAGCTTTATGTTCTCTCTGCCGAGATTGGGAGGAACGAAAAATGACAATGCGCGAGCGCAAGCGCGGACCGACGGCTGAGAGGGAACAGTCGAGTTGTCGAGTTTGAGCGTCCAATTAGAAGCGTCTCGTTACGGTATTTAATACCTGTAAACGCCCGGTATTATCTGATTTTTTCCGCACTCGCCGTTGCTGTGCCCAGTCAGAGATGAATTTTCCCTCGCTCTATTGATAATTCTTTTATCGGAAAGTCCTTTTTATCGAACATTTTGGATTTTTCACTTTCTGGTTTTTACGCTGGATTTCCTTGTAATCCTTCGCTGATGATATTTTACAAAATTTCTTTCTCTCTTTTTCTGATACAATTTATACAAAACATAGACTAACCAAACGTATTTTTTTCGATCGAATTTCACGGTTAAACGAAGTTTATTCCCCCGTAAACATCCACGCTACAAAATAACCTTCCTCCAACGAAAAATAAAAGCAGCCGGTATGAATTAAGCCAGAGCGAGGCTAAAGAAACAAAATTTTTGCGAAACTCTCCAAGCAAAGTTCTATCAAATAGTAGTAAAACTTTTTGTCCCGCGTAAAGCAGTCCGGGGCCGGTGGCGGGTCTGCACTATAAGCTCACAATTAACTCGCATGTGCATTAAGTCCCCCCAGATAAAGTTTAATCTTTATCGCGCTCCTTCCTTCTTTATTACCGTCAGCCGGTAAAGCTTTGCTCCCTGACGCCCGGACGCGACGAGCCGGCCACGGCAACACAGCGATTTTTCGAGCCAGAGGCACACGGAGAGTAAAAAAGAGGGCCGAGGATAAAGATAAAGTGAAAGCCCTCGGGAATTAAAATGATACGTTGGATTTCAGGGGGACCGAGCGCGCACGATAAGCCCTCAAGGCGGTATTAATATGACTGGTCCCGCGCGCGACTCGGAGAGGGACTCTAAAAACTTAAAGTGGACTCTAAATTAACGTAATCATCTCGCGCGTATTGCTTTATGCGAATTTCTTTTACCTGCGCTTGCTTTATGGTTTATTAAAGGCCGGACGATTGCGGAATTATCAGCGTTAATGAAATTATGGCTTGGGTGATGTATTTTTTTCCGTGAGGTTTATTCGATTAAAAACGAGTGTCGTTAGGCGAGATTCCGAAAGGAAAGTAATGTGTCGAGTGGGATAGGATAAGAGCAGGGATCGATGGAATTTTAAGTGTTAAGCTGGCTAAGAATTTCATAACTGAAGATTATTGGAGGAAAGTTCGATAAAAACAGGCTGTCGAAGAATTTTAGAGCCTTGGCATTGTTGCGCACTCGATAATTCTGATGATTAATATTATATTCTAATGATGGGGTGTAAGGCGCGGGATTCCTGGAATGGTTACATTCCTTTTGTTTCGATAAGAATGAGACGTTGAAGTTGAAGGTGGAGATGAATCTTTTAAAAAGCTATATTGTACCTTTTATAGAGTCGATAACTTGGAGTTTTAACTATAGTAAAGTGTTAACATTGAAGAAATGTGAAAATCTCTCTCCTTTTAATTATGTATGCAGAAACCCATATTTAAATATAATTAAGTTCACTTATTGTTTTCTATACTAAAACATACAAAAGAATGGAACTGTTCCACGTCACCAATTCTTCTTGTCTCGATTCTACGTCGAATTGTTTAACCCATTCTCTATCTGTCCATTAAAATAAAAATAGCCAACTTAATAATATTTGACCCGAATCAACATTGATAGGATTAATTGGAAATTGTGTGCCGGTAAACGTCCGAGTTCAGTATAGGCAAAGTGCAAATAACCTTTGTCTTTAAAGCTTAAATGAAATTAGCAAGGTACGAGCAGACGATCCCTCGCGCAATTAAGTTTGTTTAGGCATGTTGGGTACGGGTAAGGACACGCGGGATTGTCTAACGGTAGTAGAGGACAGGTTGCACATATAAGCTCCTCTAACTGATATGAGACGACGAACCGTGAACCTACACAAATTAAACGCTCTTTTTTCCTAAACAAATGCCGTCTGGTTCGAATTTATTCATCGAATGCAGTTTTGTTACTGGTTTAAGTGTTTTATTTGACAGTTTTTTTTACTTTTAGAATAGAATAAGAATAGAATAAATATTTATTTGCGCAGATACAGGTATACACAACAATATTGAGAACTTATACAGAACTTATTTTATCACTTCAAAAACTCATATTGAATTTATTACAATATATAGTTTGGTTGTATTAAAATATTTTTGGTTATTATATATTTTCTATCAAAGGAAAAAATATTTTAGTTGTGAAAGCTATAGTTATTACAAATAGAAAACTACACTCAGAAAAAAATTTAATCATAACAATAAAAGTTTAATTAATTCAATAAAGGTTTCATTGATTGAATTAAAA
>UELX01002494.1:0-30677 GCA_900480035.1 Eupelmus urozonus | reverse complement strand
ATCACATATAGTAGTTATTTTACACTTTATTTTTTACAAGTATACTATAGTACTGTGATTGATTTTAAAAAATCTAAGAGTAACAACAACAAATAAAAAGAACAGTTGTAAATTTATTAATAATTAGCTGTCTTTAAGAGAGTAAAGCAAAAACAAAAAAATTAGTGATTTTTTTTATTTAAATAATTAGTAATTATTAGTTCAACTTAATTTTTAAAATGATTTTTAAAAAGTTAATAATTTTACTTATAGTAAATACAAACATAATTAACCAATTCTTTTATACTTATTTTAGCCATGAGAATAGAAGCACAAACGATGAGATCATAATATATAATAAATTATCATAATTGTCTGTACAAAATATAACTCAAATTCTCACCCATGTACCAACAGAACTACGCAAAGCCAAATGAAGAATCACAAAGTCCTGCAACGGCAAACGCAATCCGTCCTTGATCGACATTTTTTTTTTTTATTCCCACGGGTACACCATTTACATCCGCGATTTGTAAACGTTGTTCTTAAAAGAGGAAAATTCGTTTGTCACGGACCATTTCACTTCTCGCTTATTACAGTCTTTCTTTTATTCGGCTCGCACCAGCTAAAATGAGCCGTTTGATGAAATGAAATAATCGCTATTTGCTTTAATGGTCGATTAATCGGACCGCGCAAGTTTGAGGAAATTAGCTTTGTTTGTATTTCTACACCTTTAGTGTCAATATTGAGTGCTAGTGACTTTTTTTGAGTAGATAGTTAGAAGGCTACGAAAAATATTTTTTTTTTTTTACCGTAAAGTATATATTCAACTTAAAACTGTGAAAAGATGATAAGTAGAAATAGATATTATTTTAATTAGAATCGACATAGTAATTATGCAGTACTTGAATTTTTACTACCTCGTGAAAACGTTATTATATAATTTGACGTCACTTTGAACCAAATTTTGCTTTTAACGACGTTTAATTAAGCCGATATTTTCATTGTTATAACTGTCATGACTGTACTCTTCTTGAAAATATTGTCATTTTTTTGTCTGTATAAAAGAAATGGTGCTTATACATCCGCTTTTTAAATGGATTATTTATTTCATATTATAGTTTATATTAACAAAATAAAAAAATTAATAAAAAGAAATGAATCATGATTGCATTTCAAAAATAAACTATGTTTTATATCGTAACTTAAAAGTTTATAAATTACTTTAAAACCGCCATAAAAAAATACAAAGATTTGAT
Organism: Eupelmus urozonus; assembly: GCA_900480035.1. Classification (NCBI taxonomy): domain Eukaryota; kingdom Metazoa; phylum Arthropoda; class Insecta; order Hymenoptera; family Eupelmidae; genus Eupelmus; species Eupelmus urozonus. The sequence goes on along the minus strand of UELX01002494.1, from coordinate 29,439 downwards.
TCTGAATTCTTGTAAAAATTAGCAAATATTTTATGTAATTTACATTCCAGAGTCCTAAGATTTGTGAAAATGAAAGAATCAGTTAAAAGTACTTACATATTATATTAAAAATCGTAGCCGCAAATAATTTTTCTTAAATTTAAAAACCCACAATGCAAAAAACTGTTACAAAATCAACTTTTAACTCTTTCGACACTATTCACACAATGTTAAATTTTTCGTCGGGTGAAATAAAAAACTTGAATAAGATAAAAAGTGCGAAAAGAAAGTGTAATGCCGTGCACTTGACAAAAAGTATCTGGAGCCAAAAATCTGGGATCGTGCGAACAGTCACATAAAACTTGAAGAATATAACAGATTCAATGAACTACAAGTTAACGTTCAGGAATTTCATATAAGGGAGAGCGGGGCTAGTTGACACGCGGAGTTCGGCGTTCAATTATAAATAATTAACTGTTTAAGATTTAGAGAAACATAGCATTGTTAATACATACATATATAACAATTGTCATGCATACACAAATTTAATTTCCTAAGGAAGATATTAATAAAATAATAATGTTATTGGATGTCAATTAGCCCCGCTCTCCTCTAATTCTTTTTTTTATCTCTGAACTTTGTAAAAAAAAATTAATGATCATTATAACTACTCTTTTTCACAGTTTTATATACACCTAAGCACACACAAAGCAACTGGACCAAAAATCTTTAAGAAATTCAGCAACTATCCAAAAGCCAACCTACAACAACGCCGAGAGAATACGAACGGTTATAGCAAAAATGAAAATTGCAGCGCGTAACAGCGCGCAACATCACATAATAATTAGCCGCAGATATCCACTTTCACCGTGGCTATCTCTCCAGCTTCCAGAAAATGCGCGCCGGCATAAAAAGCCGCGCCGAGCGAATTTAAGCAGCCGGAGCATGTCGGCAGCTTGCGACTCTTTGGTGTCGAAAACGACACCCTTTGTACACAACACCGGGAGTTTCGGTTATTATAATGTCCACCTTGCGACTATGACTTTCTGTGTGTATATATATATGTATCTCGCGGTTGCTATGGGGCGATGCGGGTAAGAGAGAGAAGGAGAGTAGAAAAAGCTCGGTGAGCGCTTGTACTTACGCCAATGGAGCGTGATCCGAGACGAGTCGCAAGATAGACTCCGCTCGGACTTCTTCTGCGCCGTGAGAGAGAAATACTGTATATATGCTTTAGAGTGGTAGGAGATTGAGAGTTGGTCGGGCGCGGGTTGTTACGCTGCGATGGTTTTGGCGTGGGATGCTTGTATTTGGATTTTAGATGGATGTGGAGTGGTGTGTATGTGAGAATTAGTGGATCGGTGGATTTAGTATCAATGATAAAATTGAAAATGATGGGAAATTGATATTTTTAGAAGTGGAAATTGTCGTTTTAATTAATTAGTGAAATGAATAAATTATTAACCCTTTGGGGTGGTATTTAAATGAATCATTTAATACTCTTAACTATGGCTTTGAACAATTACTCAAAGCAAGATTTAAACAGTTATTAAAAAACCTTTTACATTGCTCTGCAAATTTAAAACAAATAAAGTGTACGAACGCACATGTATATGTATATATCTTTTTACAAAATTTTAAAATTGATACAATTTAAATTGCTATATATAATGTTAAGTCAAATTAATCTGATGATTTAATAATTATTTTTTTTTATTTTTCCTTATACTATTTCCGATGTTTTAAATCATGCAGAAAAAAAGAAGTACCCGATTTTTTGTTTGCATTTTCTTTAACGCACCAATAGAATAAAAGTTTCTAAACTATGAACATTTTTAATCTATGTATAAAAACAATCAATTCTTTTCTTAAATGAAATTTTCTGTTTTACAAAGGATTTTATTGTCAGACTACTCGACCAGTGCGACATATGAACGTACTTCAATACATGCGGCTTATGTATCTATGGCTGTACCTTTATGAAAACTCCTAAACTGTACGATGCAGTCGACTATACGTGCAAAGTTATTAATTTAAGTATGAAGATATTAATAGAACAAGGCTACAAAACTTTTCCGAATGGTACTTGTGAGGACCTGGATCCACAATCCATCTTGCATGTAATTGCTTTTATAATTTTGAGTAATTTCTACATTTTTGAAATCGCGAGATTATACATTATTTGCATGAAACTTGATTTCTATAATTTTACTGAAATCTATATAGATATATAAAGTTGTATATTATGACAATTCAAATGGTGATTTTCGATAAAAAAGCTTAAAATCGGATTTAATATGTTTACTAAATAACCGAAGATTTCCTAATGTAAAATACTTTTGTTTAACTTTCAAAAACAATTAACAATTAATCAACACTTTTTTTGTAATATTCATTCTCGCAATTGTATACAAAAATTCGGCCTTGATCAAATAAACAAACTTTATTTTATTGATCCCTGCTAAGCACGCGTTAAGAAAAATAAAAATGTTCATTTTTTTAAAAAGTAACATGCGTTAAAACTGTCCCTATATCTCATCTATGAAAATTATTTCATATATGATGCAAGTTTAGCTTCATTTTCACCAATATATATTACTTCATATATTATAATTTTCAAAGTAATCTTGGCATGTTTGTGAAATATAATGAAATTATAAAAATGATACTGACAAATTTTTTTATATAAACTCTTTCTTATAATATTGCACACGCTGTCTTTTCTTGTAATCGAACTGTATGTAACCAAATCCACAGTCAGACACACTTCCTTGAGTATTCAAAACACTGATCAATTTTTAATCTCTGCGGTATCCTAGAGTAAGTCGTATAAATCTTAGTTCGAGTCGTCAGCACAGGAGAGAGGCATGTACATACACTCTTAAAAATTCTTTGTATTATAAGTAGTTAGAAGTTAATAAACTAGATAATTGCATAGTGGATTTTTCTATTTACATTATAAAAAATACTTTTTTTTTTTAATAAAATTACATACCTCAGTAATTCGGTATAGGTCCCTTTATTGTTATCAAACTCAGCATAAGTAGTAATTTTACAAAACTATTTCTTATAGTTTACGTTCATAAAAAAAATATTTGACGCGCTTTTGAATTTTTTTTTGTATATCTTCGATAGAATACATTAATTATTCTTTGTATACAGTAAATTGATTATCTTTATAAGATTAAGTAGTATATAAATAAATTTTATTTTTTTTGAAATACCGTTATTTTAACTTTAAAAAATATAGCGTTCGATTAATTACTAAAATAGTTACCAACTTTATAAGTGACACATAAAACTATGTACGGTTTACTTTTGCCAATATAGTAGAAATTAAATTTTTTTCTATTAGCTTTATTCTTTTGTTTTGCATACACATCGGACTATCATGTGCTCCATAGAAAATAAAAAGTTTTCCCGTTCCATTCAAGCTTATTTCTAGTATTTCTAATCAATTATCCTATACGAATACGTTATATAAATATTAGTTGTCATACGTTATGTTGCTTTCTTCAGATCTTCATAATATTATTTCGACCGGTGTTTTCTTCATATTCGTAATAAGGTAACTATCTTTAAATTTTTTTAAATATTGTTTTTGTTAATGCACGACTTAACTGAATTTGTAGAATTAATCCATATACACAAAGATAATTCAAATTTTAAGAACTTAACATTCTTATACGTTACAAACAGACCAGACGACATAATTATTTTCGTGACCTAATGTTTATAGTTGACGCTCGTCTATAGACACGTCCAAACGTGCTTTGGAAATCGAAATTGTTGATTGTCTCGTTCTCTCTCAAGCGCAAGGATTATTTTATGTATGTAGCCTGGTGCTAGTCCTGAATGGAAAACATTTATCTCGATATTGTTATAAGGTAACAAGATTTATAAAGTGATATCATTTTAAAAAGTTTACAAAAATTTTAAACTTTTTTAGAACTGCAGGCAGAATATAAAAGATGGCTTTTTCTTCTGTATTTTTGGTTGATCGACTATCAGTTCATAATGAAAATTTTATCATTGCAATATCAGAAAAGCGAGCGCAAGAGCTTTACTTAAACAGAGGTGACTATGTGAAAATTATCGGACGAAATTTGAAAAAAGCAGTTTGTAAAGTGGAAATAAATGATTACATTGAAGAGAAGAAAGCTTTAATAAACAATGTTGTAAGGCATAATTTAGGAGTTCATTTAAATGACCCTATAACAGTTGAACTTTGCCCACCCATAAATTCTGGATTCCGAGTTTGGATTGGACTAATGGATTGCTCAGCAGCCAGAGGACTTACACAGTAAGAATTTTTAGAAATACATGAATATTTAAAAAAAGATTTATTAAAACTAAAAATATTGCTTTTACAGAGATGTTTGCAAGGAACTATTAAAACATCATTTCGAAAAAAATAATTTTCCAATCTATGAAGGAAACAAATTTATAGCACGAGGGGGAATGAGAGCAGTAGAATTTATTGTGGTCAAAACAGAACCTGCCCCTTACTGTATTATAAGCAGTAAAACTGCGATTAGTTTTAAAAGTACTGTTGAAAAGTATAATGTAAGATCAACTTATATTTTCATTTATTAAATTTAACAGTTTAATTAATTTCTACAAATACATTTAAGTGAAAATTTTTCAGGTAGGAGAAAAAACACTTTCTGATGTCAGTTACGATGATATTGGTGGTCAAAAATATGCAATTGAGTCACTCAGAGAAATTGAGTTCCCATTAAGATTTTCAACTCTTTTTAAAGAGTTGAAAGCTGTATCACCTCGCATTATGCTGTATGGACCTAATGGTGTTGGAAAAGTTCTTATGGCTAAAGCATTAGCAAACGAAACTGGAGCTAATTTTGTTTATATTGATGGTTAATTTTCTTTTATTAAATTTTATTTTTTATGAATATGTAGATATTTTGGAGATAAAATGTTCATTTATATCAATTAAATTTACTTGATTTAGGAAATAATATCAAGAAGTTTTACAGTTCTGAAGTAGCTGTATATACATTACAAAAAAGATTTGCAGAAGCAAAAAAGCTTTCCCCTTCAGTTTTATGCATTGATGGCCTTGATATAATTGCTCCTAAAAAGGTAATTTATTCTATGCGATTATTTAAATATTGATAATGAGAAAATAATTATCTAAATATTTCAACTTTGTTTCTGTTAGACAAAAACACAAGATAAAGTTCTTTTGAAGGGACTTATAGAAAGTGTTAAACAATTAGATAAGCAGTTTGTTGTAATATTAATAGCTACTACAAGTCAACTTCGAGAAGTTAATGGAGGAGTTACTCAATTATTTGTTAACTCTAGAATGGACAAACAAATTCAAGTTGAGCTTCCAGATTTTACTGGTCGTTTAGAGATTTTGCGTCTACACACAAGGAATATGAAACTTTCTAAAAATTTCGATATACATGATGTAAGATGAAGTGATTTATTAACTGTTTTATAAAAAATAAGCAATAGATCTTTATAAAAATACTCTTTTTTATTTTACAGCTTGCATTTCAAACTGAACATTTTACTGCTGCAGCTTTAGCTGACTTGTGTAAAAAGGTAGCTTTTGCGCATAAAGATGAGGAAGAATTTCTCTTGACTAGTGATGAGGAAATGGACGATATCAGATCATTTTTTTCAAAGATTATTTCAAATCTAGAGTTTCAGGTAAAAAATAGTAAATTTTTAAATAATAAAAAGTTGCATCAATTTTTTTTTTTTAATAAAGTAATTGTTACAATTTTCAGCTCTGCATGAAAAATGTGACACATCTTGGTAATTAAAGTAGTATAAGTTAAAAGTATTAATTTTATACTTAAGTTTTAATTTATAACTTATTTATTATAAAAGACTTGTTTGTGCAGTCTCAGATTAAAAGCTAAGGTTGGATGTAAATCAATAACGCTTTAACTTAAAGACTGACTTATAACTTGAAGTTATTTAAATGTTTGTATTAGTTACTCATCTATATGTTAATTTAAGACTAGTCATAGTCAACCTTGTCAATTTAAAGAAATCAAATTTCTTTCCATACGTTTACAAGAAACTTAAGCAGTACTTTTGTCACTGCGATACTCATTTGTACCTGTAGCTTCAAACCATGACCAAATAAAAAAACAATTTTTCAAAATTTTTTCCTTATTTTCAAAAAATCCTCCAAATTCCCATAAAATACAAAAAAGCACCCGCGCCCATAATTTTCATCCGCCGATAATTCACCATCCAAACCTACCTCACCGACCACCGTCAACTCGTTCTTACCAACAGATGACTCGCCTCGTCGCATACTCCACGTTCCCATTCCAAAAGCAAAAAAAAAAAACTCAAGCCCAGCCTACACAGCGATAAGCGCGCGAGCGCAGGAGTAGGGGAACTCGCTCGCGAGGAGGCAAATGGCCGCCGTGTGCACAGTGCGCGCGCGGGTCCGACGTGTATCGCACATCCTCGCAGAGACATAAGCAGCCCCACGAGCGAGTCACGCACCGAGAGCATCGCAACCCGAGTGTTTTTTTCTCCTCTCAATCCAATCTCCTTTCCCACCTACAAGAATCCAAGTGCGCGTTGTGTGTTGCCTGCCGAGTTCTACAGTGCGCGAGTTTTTTGCCTCCGCGATAAACCAGCCGCGATTGTGAACGTATAGAGCTCGTCAGCAGGTTATTGCAAAGCGATCGTTGAGCTGCAGAGAGTGTGCTGGTGCTAGAGCGCGCGCGGAGTAACATGGCGAGGACAGGATCGGCGCGATAACGGCGGGAGTTATGCGCGCCCTGGCGATCGCCGCCGAGTAGAAAGCGGATCTGGAGCGAGATGAGCCCGGCTGCGACGCTCGTCACCGAGGCAGACCTCCAGCCGAGCGTAGGTGGCAACGGCACCGGCTGTGGACCTATCATGAAGTCCGTGTCCGAGGGCGAGCTGGGCGTGGATGAGCCCAAGCCCAGCGGCGGCAACCAGACGGCCAACTCGACCTCCAACACTGAGGTGAGCATGCGGGGGAGTCTGGTGTAAGGAGGGTGGTTTGTGCTGGGTGTGGGGTGGTTGGTTTCGAGTGGGGTTTTGTGGGGTTGGAGGTTGGGGTGGGTTGGAGTTTTGAGATTTGATGGGGTTATTGGGGGGTTTTGGGCTTGGGATGTTGGTTTGGATTTGAGGGGGCTTGGCGGTCGAGTGATAGTGTGTAAGGGGTTTTACCAGTTAGTCTTATAGATTGTGTTGATATTACGCAAAGCTGATAGTTTTAGATAACTGATTATAAGATTAGTCATTGATAAAGCATTAAGTAAGTTTCTATAAAGTTAAAAGTTGATTAGTATTTGTATTGAGTTAGAATCTTGATATCTTTATTTTAACAATGATCATATAAACACTTAGGTTACAGTTGTATTCTAAACTTTCTGCTGTTAAAGATTCAAAAACAATGCTACTGATTTTCTATTGTTGATAATTTCATATGTTAATTTTCTTACTTAGCAGTAGTATAACAATGCAAACATTTTCTTCAAATGAAACTCTAGTAAATAAAAATACTTTTGTTTTAGGTTAATTCCAGTGCAAAAACAAGGAGTGCTCTTAAAAGATCTTTCACATTGTCTCGTATGCTGCAGATGCCTAAGAGACGTCCTAAGCATCAAAGCTCAAACATTATACAGTCTCCAGATCAGCCAACCATGGACCAAGGCAGGCTTTCCTCGGGTGGCAAAAAAGTTACCCGCAATGCTTCTTGGAAAAAAATTCCAAGGATTTTAAAAGCAGCGGTTCAAAGTGTGACAAATGTGGGTACACAAGGCCACAAGGTTACAAACCGTGATGGCCTTAGTTCGAGTGCAGGGGACATTAGGGTGCCGCCACCCAGACCTGCGCACATACCTCCTGACAGAGTGCCAGGTGTTATTGGCCTAAGAAACCATGGAAATACGTGCTTTATGAATGCAGTGTTACAGTGTTTGTCGCACACGGACAGATTGGCAGAGTACTTTGTACTTGATCAGTACAAAGCTGATCTTCTAAGGAAAAACAAACCCAATGCGAAGAAGTATGGAACTAAAGGAGAGATAACAGAGCAGTTGGCTCTGTTGCTCAAAGCGATATGGAGTTGTCAGTATGACCCAGAGATGAGCACTGCCTTCAAGAGTGTTGTTGATAAATATGGAAGCCAGTATCGTGGAAACTTGCAGCACGATGCACAAGAGTTTTTACTGTGGTTATTGGACAAAGTGCACGAGGATCTTAATACAGCGACTAATAAGAAATATAAGATTATTAAGGTGAGTTTTTCTTTATAATTTTTCTAAACATATTTTTGAAAAATAAACCGTTTTATTTGAGCATTGACACAAATAATCTCCTAGCCAATGCATTAAACTAAGAGCCAAGAATTAGTAATTAGTATTCATACTAAAATGTCAAAAAATTTTCCTACATTTATAAATAACGTAACTGTTTTCCGCTTAAAAGTCCGCATGAATTAAATCGCACGTAAACATTATAATTATTTTAACTCGACCGCAAACTAAATTTAATTTACAAAACGCATCGACGATCCTCGAAATAAAATCCCCGGCCAAAAACTGCTCAGTGTCGCAAGCGAAGAAACATTTATCGTGGCGTCGTGTCAGCAAGTAAACGTGAATCACAAGCAAAACAACAATAACGCAATCAAACGTTGAACTCTCGAAAAAAATATATCTATGAAGTCGCTGCTTAGTCGTCGCTCTGGATGCATCGGAGCGTAAGGTCGGCACTGCGGTTACGCAACGCTAGCTCGATCTTTTTCGAAAAAAAACTAGAGTGAGAGAGACAGGGACAGAAGAAGAACCGTAGGATGTGTGCATCATTGAAAATAATGAATCGTAAACAATGGCCGGCTAGCTTTGACAATCGCAAAGGAAAAGCGAGTAAAAAACTGGGGAGAGGACAGAACGCTGGCAACGTAATGCTTCCGCAGTTTTACTTGTTTCCACGAGTGAGCGCAAGGAAAAAAAAACGTATTATTGTACCGCTGCATAATGAGGATATTCAAAAGAAAATGTTGGAACAGAGCGAATATTCTTTTTTCAGCGTCTTTATGGTCTAGTTATCTAGATTTATGCGGCGTGGACTCGAACGACATTATTAACTCGCGCAAAAGTGAGATTTAGTTTTGAGCGCAACGTAAGTTTCTTGATTTGCTACTTACGAGATTAGCGAAAGTGAAAGAGCGCTTTTATAACTATTATTTCTTTTACGATTCTTTGCGCTTTCTTAATTAGCTGGGCACCTGTTGATACCAAGGGTTTTTTAAATTCAGGATATCCTGGTTGTTCGAGAATTTATTTGGTATTTACTTTTGCCGGTTCGTTTGTTATGAGTATAAGCAAACAATCTAAAAAATTGAGTGTTATAAATTAAATAGAACTGATTTATTTACATAAAATGTCTTATTCTTTGTCGCATTCAATTAATTTTTTGTCAAGGCCACCTAATTAAAAGTTATACGCGAGTAAGACTTTTCCACTCAGTAAAACTCGCCAACAAATGGCCAATTATTTACTAGTTCAAAATACAATCCAACTATCCAAGCTTAAACCACACACTCAAACTCAAATAAAAATTCAGCAACTCTAAAAAACCAGAAACCGAACCTGCCAAGTCAAAACCTTGACTCTCCCATCAAAATCCCAAACCCGCCTCTTAAAACGACCTCAAAAATGAAATAAAACTCCGATCAACCGCAAAGCGCGCAGGACCTACTAATACACACTCAGACATATACCTGTCGATTGCGCAATCGAATCCGCGCAGGTAGGCCCACTGTTTGCTCGACTTTGTATAAAGCAGCTCATGGTGAGATATCCGCGAGTGCGTAAAGCCGTTAGAGGCTTGCCGTCTTCCCCGCGTCTCCGTCTTTTCTTTCTGCTCCTCTACCATTTTTCGTCTTTTTCGCGCGCGCGCGCGCGCTTCGTGGTATACTTATGGCTTGCTCAGAGCAGAGTCGGTCGCTCGGTCACTCTGTCTCGCCGGGGCTTTCTTCTTCCCTCTCTAATTTTATCCTTGATGCTCGAGTATAAAGAAGCGGCGTTGGATTTTTTTAATGGGTGTAGCGAGGATTTTTTGTTGTTTTTTTTTGGAGAGAGGGGGGAAGTTTGAGCTGAAGGTTTAGGTTATTTTGATTGAACTTTAAAAGACGTGCTAGTTAAGATTCCATTTATACTTATCTAGTGAAATTTAGTTGCTCTTTTTTCTAATTATAGTTTTGCACAATTTTACAGTAAAAGTGACAACAAAAATGTTAATTGTTGGAAAATTTTGAAAAGGCATTTGTAAGTGTCATTATGTGTTTACTCTAATTATAAGTTTTCTATTTAATAATAAACGTCGCTGTTTTCTTATATTACCGTCATTAAGAAATGAGTTGCGGGAACTGCGTATATCCGGTAATTGGCTGGTAATTCAGTATGTTTGGAGAGTTTTCCAATCCGTTATTTATTATTGAAAGGAATGCGGATTTCTAGTAATGAAAGTGGAAACTCCAATTAATCGTTATTTTTGTTTGTTGTAAATTTACGTAAAGTTTTTTCAATTATTTATAGCAATGTATAATACAAAGCTTGTTACCGATCATGTTTTTTTATGCTAAGAGAAAAGTCTTTGAAAATATTACAATACTTATAAGTAAAGCTGTCATAAATTGTAGTAATTTTTTTGTTTTGTATAGTATTAAGCACCTTTACCGACCAATATATTGAAAATTTTGAAAAGATCCCTTCTCTTCGTGTAAGTTGTAATTATCATAGACATTTCCACAAAAAATTCATTGAAAAAACCTTGCAATTGTCGATAATAATAGGGGTTATACGTAACCTTAAACGAACACTTAATTAAGTCAATACGAAAGTATTATAATAAAACATGAACGAAATACAATCGAAAGTTACAAAAATAATATCCCTTTTCATACAACGTCTCTCAAAATATATTAAAATCCACAATCGATAAACACATTCCATATTTGGCCAATAAATTTTCTGTATCCAACAGAAACAAGCCATATATATCCACCTCAACCATCGCCATCCCCCAAACTTTCACCTCCAAAAAACCCAAAAAAAACCGGCAACCCCAAAAGAAAGCCTTCCAATCCCGCTGCAAACATCAAACGCTCCGTTAAATCAAACCCAAAGAAAACACCCCATCGAGCACATAAGCCACGAGCGCAAAAGTCCCCGGCGTATGTAAGTAATCCCCCCCATCGCCATCCGAAAAACGTCGCCCGTCTCGCACACGCGTCGGAGGCCTTAACCTAAATTTGTTCTCGCGTCGGAAATAAATAAGAGAGAGAGGAGGCTCGCCGAGGCGCGTGAAGGAATGCACCGAAAATATGCCTTGAGGCGGCTCTCCGAGTGTGCGAGTATACGGGAAGGAAAGGAGAAATTTCACTGGGAGAGCTCTTGGGCGCTGCTCGCATTATATGCGCGCGCGCGTCGGGTTTTGTTGAGGTGGATGCGGTACGTGAGCTGTGCAGTTTTCGCTAATGTCTGGGGACAAATGAACTATTGGTGACTGAGAAGGTTTTTGAACAGGTGGAAATTATTTTTGCCGGAAATGTGTCGTTCTTGGTTGCGAAGAAATTTTCGAGGGAAAGTTTAGAACGGTAATTAGAGTTGAAAGCCCGCATTATAACTTAAAAAAATAATTGTTCGCTATTGAAATTTTTTAATTTAAATACCGTTGAATTTTAATTTGATCAGTCGCTTAACGAACCACCGAGGCCTTTCAAAGGCTATACGCATGGGTTTCCCCATGTGCGCTGAATCACATCGATTTCCGAATTTCAAGAAACTTATGGAGAACCCGATATCTTTTGTATGGCTACTGGTAACATGATTAATCGTCTGCACCGGCCTATAATTCCTTCCTCTTCGTTATTCAATTTCTAAGTTCGACAGACGATACTCAACTTTTACTCCAGACTAATCTTTTTTCTCCAAAACTCCACAAGTCTCACACGCTCCGTAAAAAAGTATTCCACCTCCACAAACAAAAATTCATCCACATAAATTCCCACACAATCCGTAGCAACGAAAACCCAACTTTCCTCCACCTTTTCTCCTCCAAAAAATCAATACACCATCCGCACAAAGAAAGAAATCTATAAATACGGCAGCATCGCGCGAGCAAAAAACCGCGAGCTCCTCCCAGTCTCACAAAAGAAAGTACTCCTCGGGTATAACCACGCGCACAGAGAACCGCGCGCGCTCACAAAAAGGCCCCCGAAGAAAAGGTACCTATATCAAGAGCTGCAACGCGCCGGCCCCGACGCGCCACATCCAAAGCCGAACGACGATAAGCCGGCCGCTCGCGCTAGAACAAAAGAATCTCTCGCGCTCTCGGTGCTTTACACACGGTCATTGTTTCCGGTGTGGGTGAGCGCGCAAAAGTACGAGAGAGGCTAAAGGGACTATGGTGCGCTTCTCGAATGTCTCGCGTATGTGTGTGTGTATACACAGAGTCGCAGCGCCGATTATGGCAACGACGGAGTGACGTAAGAGCGGCGCGGGAGGAGAGCGCAGGATGAATCATCCTTTCTTTAGCGAGTGTGTGTAGCGAGCGGCTTGGCGTGGGCTGAGAAAAGTCGCGAGGGAGAGAGGAGACGGGTTAGTTGGCCGAGCGGAGCTCTGGGCTTTTGTTTTTTCTTGTAATTATGGTAAAATTGAGGAGAGAGCTTGAGCGTGTGGGAGAATGGACGGGAGGATGGTTAGGGATTGGGAAATCGGGAGGTTTTGTGGTGGGTATGTGGGTTTGGAGGTTCTGTGACGTGGGAAGGTTTGAGGAAGAGGGTGACTGTTTCGAGTGATTTCGATTGTTTTTTGAAATTTTGGGTTAAAGGAGACAAGAGGTTTATTTAAGTGAAATTTTGCGGAAGTAAGAAACTATTAATGTATACGGCCAAAATGCAATTTTAAAAATTATTGCTGGTCTTTCTTTTGGCATACTCGATAAAGCTTTGTAATTTTTGCAAGTAAGTGTAGAAAAAAAATTTTCAATATTCAAAGGCAATAATTTTAAATTTACAATTACCGCGTTGAATCACATTAAAGCAAGCATTCAATTTCAAACAATGAATAATTATGTTTATAGGTTGTAAGATTGTTTTTATTATCTTTTTGAAAGTCGGCTATAAAAGCGTATTTATAATCTCAAGGCTTCTTTCTTCCAAAGGACCTTTTTGCAGCTTCCTACATAATAAATTCAAAACTGGAATCGAGAAAAAAAAGTTTATATAAATCCTTTTTTATCTCGAATAATTATCCATTTAAATAGCAGATACAAGTTATTTAACTCGGAATGCCTTACATAAATTTTTGTCCTTCCGATATTGTATAAAAGTCTAACCTTGCCTCCACATCTAGGACATTCCGGCAACCTTTGAATAAAATTGAAATTTAGAATTCATCTCAGAATTCATAGATTAAACTCACACAGAAAATAGACGTGCGTATATTTAACAATCATAAACCCAAACGAATATCCAACCTTATCACCACCACTCAACAAACACCTCCGCATCTAATTACCTACACACCCATTCACAAACCTATCAATCGACCTTGCCCAACTACAAAAAATCACAAAAGCATACCTCCAACGTCTACCTCAAACAAAAGCCCGTCAAATATCAAAGCCGCGTCGCCTCGATATCGAATGAAAAACCGTCTCGCAGCAGGCCGGAATCGTAGCAAACAAAAACTCTATCTCCTTATCTCAAGGCATCGTAAATTCATATAGAAGCGAGATGCACGTTTTTCCCGGGCTCTTTTCTCGCCCGTGAGAAGCTCCAGGCGCACTTGACTGCTGGGATCGTGATCGAAAAGGCCCCTCGAGTCTCTCGCGTTTGTTTGAGGGCACGGTATTTTTTTTTTTTATGTATATTGTATATTTCACGACGACGCCTTTATGCGAGAAAGTACGGGCTGTAATTGCGGTTAATTTGGAGCCCAAGGATTTTTGGAGTGGCGCCCGGATAGGGAGCGCTTTATTACTTTTTAAGGTTGTAATTTCGCGAGTGAGTTGGCGTTGTAATTGAGAAAAGTTCTTGTTTTCGGGGAGGAGATTTTTTTCTCGTAACGTTTGTGGTCTAATTTGAGTTTGGATGTTTTTGGGGTGGATGGGGGAAATTGAAGCGTGTTTTGGTTTTGTAGTATTGAAAAATATTATGGATATCAGTGATAAATAACATACTTACTAGAAAGTGACCGAAATAACTTTGTTTTTTCTTAGGATTAAAGATAAAGAACGTTAATTATACTAGTAAATAATTGAAATAACTTGATTACCTCTGAGGATAAACTGAATTTCTATAAGATAAAAATAAAATGTGCTCATCGGTTTATTGACTCATGTCCTGAATATGTATTTGTTAAGTAAAACCTATAAGAATAAATTTATCACTTTCAATCGTAATCTTGGAATAAAAATAAATATTTATCACTTTTAAGCTTAAATCCAACGATTAGCTTGATAAAGACGATAAAATATACATTTTATCTGATTTGAAAAGCGCTTAAACTATAGCCTGCGATTTTGTTGATTGATTTACAAAATATTTGCTTTCAAAGATAATTAAACATTGCGAAAAATGCAAAGAAACTCTCTCAAGAAATAAAAAAAATTCCAATCAAACTACAAAAAACCCAATTTTTATCAAAAGTATGCATATTCAAAAGCTATAAAAACACCATCTTCCTCAATCAACAATCCTCTCCTCATTAACATTCCCGCATTCTACCTTTCCAAAAACTACAAGAAACATCCAATAAAAGCCCAACGATCAACCGTTCAAACCAAAACTCTCAAAGCTCTGCACGCTCGGCCCGTAATCTCCCCAGTTATAACGGACATGAGAGAGAGAGACGCAAAAAACAATTTATCTGCAGACGCACTGACTCCGATTCGAAGTTCACACACACAGCTGCTGCGTGCTTGAGGTTCACCTGCGAGCAAAAAAGAATGACACAGACACGACGATGGCTTGGGTGGACTGATCGACTGGTCGCGTCCGTTGCGAGGAGAGTTATCTAATCGCCTGGACGTAAATATAAACCGCCGCGTGCTTTCTTCGTTGGGATTTTTTTTGTGTGATCGGACGGTTATTGGGGCTGATTTTTTTTTGCGTTTTGTGATAGCGGGTTTTGGTTGCGTTTACGCTTTGGAAGCGAGTGTTGAAATTGTAGGGGGTTATCTTGGATAGTTGACGGTTGCTGTCAGGGGTGAAGTTTTTGTTGATTTATTTATGAATGTTGTTAGGGCAGATTGACAATTTGAATTTTGGTGACGTTATTAAAGAGTATGAATTTTGTTTTATATTGAGTAAAGAAATTCGTAAGACCGATAATTAATTACTTTCAGTTTTTTAAGATCACATGTGTTTCAGATATATCAACAAAAATCAAAACTTTAAAGAACATGTTTAAAAATATCTTTAAACAGTACGTTAATGCGCCATAGCATACCTCAATCCTTTCCCCGGTAATCCTTTTCCCAACACCTCCAACACTCAAAAACTCAAAACGTAAAAAACCAAAGCCAACATATCCAAAGCGACGCGCTGCACTTCTCCGGGGTCTTCGCAGCTCGCGAGCAGCTAATTATTTTTAATTAAAGACCAAACATTCGCCTTTACCCATAGAGCTCTCCTCCTCCTCGCCGCCTTCGAGGCGATAATTCCGGTAACGAGACGAGCCGTGCGAGAGAGGCAAAAGAAGTGGCCGCGCAACTTTTGACGCGGGATTAAAAAAAAAAAAAAGAAACGGGAGCAAGCACATGTGCCACTTTATTTCGCCTCTCGCGGCCGTCCCATTTGGACCAATGAAAAATTGAATTTTGCTCCCCGCGTTGACGAGTGCTCGCGTACTTACGTATAGGCTCGAAGATTAATCGAAGCCAGAGCGAGTCGTGAGAATTTGGTAATGATTTTTTTGGAACGGTGTTTGTGGTAGATTAGCTTGTCATCGTTGTTGTGGATTATTAAATGTTAATTTGGGATTCGTGATGTAATTCGTTTTGTAAGACAGCTTTTTTAATTTTTGATTAATTTTGGGACGAGGAGTGAATGGGAGTTTTGCCACTTGTGAAGTATTTACTTTATGACTAATTTTCTCTAATTAACGAAAAGTTTCTACCGGAGTTTAATATTCAATTTCTCTATAAACATTAGATTTTATATGATATGAGATGAGAGAAATAGGTTAATGGCCAATAACTTAGGCAGTAAACCTGAGCATAATTATTATTATGCGCGACAGCATCTTGTTTACTTAGCATTGAAAGCCAGCGAAAAAACGGAAATACTGTTCCGTAGAAATACGTAACACAACGAACCGTAATTTCAAAATCAGTTTCATTTCATTGTAACTCAAACGAAACTGGAGCTCAACAATTGAAAAAAAAATGCGAACTTTTTGCCGCGCGCTGATCGTAAGAATGCCTCGTTTTGTTGATCGTTCTGAGAAAAATCGATCGCCAGGCCGTTCGCTTTTTTTCTCTCTCTCTCGCCTCTTCCGCAGCTCGCGACAAACAAGTGACTCACAATTAGTTCCACATTTTTAATGCTTCAGCCAGCTTTTTGCCTCCCACCTCAGGCCGATGCAACAACAATACCACATGGGGATCACGAAATTTAGCCGAGGACTTCTGAAATTCAAGGAGAGTTCGCGACCTTTTTTCTTATTTCTTTTTTTTCTTCACTTCTCGGATCTTATGTACGTGGCTCTTTTTTTTCCTCGAGCCGTTCGCATTCGACTCACGATCGGAAATTAAACGACGTGCAGAAAAAAACGGCGTGCTTTTCGACACGTATGCAACTTTCGTGTGTCCCCCTCCTCCCCCCTACGCGTATAGTCGGGAGGAAATTGCAATAATGGTAGATGCTTATCGCTCTATATGTATTATATAGTAATTATTCAGCGTTTTGAATTTTTTACAAGAGTGCTTACAATCGATGTGATTGTTAAGGATGTGGAGGTACATTGTTTTGTTTCGTGTATTTGCTTGTTAGGCGAAATAAGCATTGGATAGGTAGTTTCTTTTTCAATTTCTGATTTATTCATTCTAAAAGTGGGCATTTGTAAATGTAGAATATATTTACTATAAATATAAATTTAACTATTTTATTTAAATGTTTTACAAGCTGGAGATATTATTATTTACGTTTTATGCAGGTAGTGCAAACATTGCTTGGAGAGAAAAATCGCAACGCTGAAAAAGTGTATTGAGTTCAAGTTTCACGTTTCACTTTATTAATAATGTTCACGCCTTGAAGCATAAATTAATGCATTAGCAAGACCTTATTCAGGGCTATAAAATGAGTGGTATTGATAAAAACAACTTGCGTCTATAAAAGAAAATAAGAATACTAGCATAGAAATAGGGTCTTGCATTTAATATTTCTAATAATTAATTTTTCATTAAAAATGTTAAAAGAAAATTAATATTAATAAAAATTTTAAATTATATTTTAGATTGAATTGAATTGCAAGCAAACTTTTTTAGTGAAAAATAGTTGGCAATTTTTCTAGAAAATGCATTGCTACTTGCTCATTTAAAAATAAATCACAACATTTAACAAACGCTCCCAACTCAGTGAAAACACAATCGTTTCGAAACGCTTTTTAAACTACTTTTCAAACTTAAAAGTAGTTTCACTTAACCTCAAAGTCACCACTTTTCCTCAAAACAGCAACATGCAATGAAACCAACGTGCGCCTTTCTTCTCGAATTATTTCCACGAAACCACTGCGCGCACGCAAAGCCGTGTAATCCAAAACTAAAATCCGTTAAAATCAACGCCAGCGCGGCCCATCAAAAATAAAAATCTCTCATTTTCAGAATATCATATTTTACGCGCGCTTGAGAAATAGAAAGCGCGTCCCTCGCATTTTTCTCCGCTCGCGAAAAGCCGAGCATTGTTTATAAATAAAAGCCGCTAGCCGAGTGCAGAAACTGCAGTCGCAGCGAGATAAAGCACACATTTCGTGTACTTGCGCGCTCCTATCGCCGTGAGCCGGCGATTAGATAAAAAAAAAACGTCTTTTTCGCTACCGAAGCTGCTTCTCCCGACTGTGACTTGGCTGAGATGCGGGCGCAGGGAGCCGGAGAGTTATGTATGAGCGGGATTAATATTTTACGAGTGTGCAGTTCCGCGGAGATGTCGTAAAATCAAAAAGCCAATCGCGTTGGCTACTTCTTTTTTTGAGGGATCGGGGTTTATTGACTTTGCGTATGGCTATTTTAAGCACAGGTGGTATTTTGCATGGAGACGTTTGAATAAATTGTTTTGAAAGTGTTTTATTGATGACTGTTTCATTAATTATTGGGATTTAAGTTGATATAAATATTTAATTCGATATACACTATAGGGGAGAAAGATTGAAAAATTGTGTATTTAAAGAATAGGAATCAATGTTCTTCTGAAACAAATTTTGAAATAACATCTTCTGAAATGAAATGATAATACATTATTTTACTTTGGAAATGTGTGTTTACTGGAACTTTATGCCATGAATGTTTCAGTAAGTATTTTTCTTTTTTAATGGTTAGTCAGATGGAATTCAAGAAATTTTTGATGATTACGTACAAAATATTTTAGTATGATATCAAAACAGTTTATTGTGGTTTATAAGATAAAGTAAAATGTCTGAATTTATAAATAGATGAATGAACGACATTAATTCCGACATCTTTGATGAATAATCTTAACGGCACTTTCCTGATAACGCGATATTAGAAGACTTTCAAAATTAATGTATACGTATAAATGAGGAAAACGAATTTCAAGTACATGTTATTAAGTCTCAAAACTTTAAATTCATTCGTGCTTAGCAGTTGTATGTAAAATACAAAATTATAAAAACTAAAAATTTATTTTCTACTTTTATTATAACATTTATAATTATCAAATACACTTCGTATCTAAAAACAAGTCGAAACTACAATCCGCAACTCTATAAATTTAAACTTCTTTGCATAACAAATAAAATAATAAAAAATCTTTCAAAGTTTATTTATTACTTAATAATAACATTTTAAAATTTATCCAAAATATTCGCAATAACTCGCCACACGCGCAACACGCCTTGTTTTTTTCAATTCCAGGAATGCGTAAGAGAAAAAGAAAAAAGGGACTTGAACGTGACGTTTCCATGGGCTACCACGTGATCTTCTATTTTGGGATGGGGATTTAAAAGCGCGCACAATGCGTACACAGGAACCCACGCAGGAGCGGAAATTCAACTGCCCTTGGCGTGCTTTAACCGCGAGCATATTAATTCATTCGCTTTTGAGAGAAAGGTCTCGCTTTCTAGTGTTTCAAAATTGACTTTTTATGGTCGATGATGAAAATTTTTGTTAACGTAAATGTTACTTTTATAAAAAAGTATTTGGGATTCATTTAATAAGTTTGATATAATTTTATTAAAGTAGAACTTGTATCTTGTTCCATCTACTTTACAATTTCTTTTATGATCTAAACCATTTAAATTGTGACATTCTTTAGTTTTCATTAACAGAATTAAAAGTATAAGAAAGATAATGTCATAACACTTAAATGTCATATTTTAAATTATATAGCTTATGATAACAGAAAAAATAGCTTATGCGACTGCACAAAGCATTTTCTTTCAACCGAATACTTAAAATAGCTTTCATAACTGATTATAGACAATGAATTTGCTGTAAGACTCAAGTATTGTGGAGTGAAATTCCTGTTACGTATTTTATTATTCATTTAAATTATTCAAAACTAAATTCCATAGTTACTTGCAACATAATCTAGTTATTTTGTAATGCAATTATAATTGTTGATAATTCTCAACAGAAGATTTTGTGAATAATAAATGGAAAATTTCATAAAATAAAATAAATAAAAATATTGCTAAGACATAATTGTTAGCATCTTTTTCTTTTAAACGTAACAACATAATTTAATATACCTAATTTTTCATACTTTAAAATTAGTTTTTTTACAAACTATATTTAATATATATAATAAATTGTGTGTATTTTACAAATTCTGCAAAGTTGATCTCCAAAAAAATAATACAACCCCCCTTCTCATCACAACTCCAACAAGCTCAAAGAAAACGATCTAACCCAGGCAAACAATTGTCTCATCGAAGCCCCACCCCCACTTAGTTTCTGTTTATTTTGCCTCGCATTGCCTGCGATCTACGTGCAAAACTGAATGCACGGCCACAAAGCGCAGAAGCTTAGCTACGCATTTTTTGCTGCGATCCTCGCGCCTTATAAATCATTTATCGTCGCGTATAAATACGTTTCCAACTGTGATGCTGTCACTTAGCTTAAAAACTCTCTCTGACCCTATAGTCAAAAAATTTTTCCTCTCTGCTATATGCCTACGTTAGCCTCGTATCGAATGGAACTGTTACACGAGTTGAGGTAGAGAGTTTCGGTGAGGACTTTTTCTTTTTCGTGCACGGCTTGGGAGAGGATCGAATGGTGGTCGTTGAAGGTATTAGTTGGTGTCAACGAAATTTCAGAAGATCGGTTGTTCTTGGAAAGCTCAAATTTCAAACAAATTATGCCTCTTTTGCTTGCTTGAAATCTGATAAAACCGATAGTAACACTGATAGATTAACCGATATTAATTATCTTTTTTTACGCTCTAATAAACATCTTGCCTGAATTTTCTGTCACGTGAAACATGCTTTCATATTCCCGTAATCTCACGATCTTTCCATCACCGCATCCTTTCCTTAACCACCCTATTTCACCGTAATTTTCAAAACTAAAAAAAAACTCAATCGCTAAATTCGTACCCAACATCAAAGCTCCTTCAGCTCTCCGAGCGCGACACATTTTCCTCGGGGGCACCGGAAATCAGTAAGGAAAAAAAGGAAAAAAGCAAGAGTCGTAACGGTGCGCCGGCAGCTACGTAAGGAAAGCACCGCAGGAAAAAAGCGCACGGAAAGGAAAGGAGCGAGCGAGAGAAAAAAAAAAGAGAGTGCGCGCACAGACGAGCGGAAGCTAGAGCGGGGATTAGTATACAGTACGTCGACGAGTGACCGGCATCGTCGGAGCACGTCGTTAGACGACTGCAGTCCCGCCGAGCCGCTTAGCGCTCGTTTTTTCACGTCTCGACTTTGTACGAATTAGCGACGCCGCTTTGCCGCGGGTAGACTTGCCGCTTTGACGATGCGCGGCTTTTGACAGCTGAGACCGTGAAACGGCGAGACTCGAGGCTCGCCGTTTTGATGAGGCGCCAGATTGAACGGCTTGACGATTGGTTATAGGTGTAGTTTTTATGGAGTTTTAGCGAGGTAACGTTCGGAATGAAACATTATAATTATTTATTTTACTAAAGAAAATGTACTTTGAATATTTGAATTGAAATATTTAATTGTAAACGTCAAGATATTCCTAAAATATTCATGCTTGATCGATGTTACAGCTAGGAAGGCTAAAAAAAGTCGACGCCGTCCGTTATCTCGACCTTTTTCTTAGGGTTCGGATAACGTCAACCCCTCGCGCGAGTTGGATAAAAAAATATGAGCACTGAAGCCAGATGCGGAATGTCGAGTTTCGAGGGGCTAGGAATAGCATTTTTTATACTCAAACGCTGCTCCGGATAAGGAGAATGTAGAGGAAGTCCATTAGGCGGTCTTGGAAAAACAAATCTGTGTCGCGTGTTATATGTATAGTCTATTTAAGAATTTGTAAATTTTATGGTTCGATGCTAAGACGTAAAGCAATAATTTTTGTGGTAATTCCAGGATGATTGGAAAATTATAGATGGAATTAAAATAAATGAAGAACCTTTGAAAATTCTTATCGATTTGGAGTAATTAGTGTAGATTGAATCAATTTGTACCTTTCCTTTTCCGTATTTTAGTTTACTTTGATAAATTCACCTCGAGCTTTTTAAAGCAAATATTTCTACTGTAATCTAATTAGACTAATGGTGATTTGTAGCCAGTTATTAATCAAATTAATTGGATGCCACACGCGTACGTATTTCATCGCAAAAAATGACATGAAGTAGCAACATTATGGTATAATTTTTATTAATTTGTAAACCACGATCACTTATTTAATTTTCAGAAAATGAATGTTGTCTGAAACTTTTTCGCTTTCTAATAATATATAATTACATCTAAACAATTACAACCATTAAAACCAAACAAAAACCATCCATTCGCACCCAAAAAACCAACCATACCCACATAACACGCGCGTGCCGAAACAAAGTGTTTCCTGGCCCAAAGCGCCTTCTTGTGTAAATAATTTTTTCCGTCCACTTTCTACAACGAAATGAAAACCGTTCTAATTACGATTTTTACTTTCCGACCACGCGCGCCGCAGTTTTTTTACCTAGTCCATGTGCGTATACACAGCGGAAAGCGAAAAAATCTCCTGTAGTAGCAAAGCGGCCTTGCACGGCTCGTGAAATTCTAAGCGCGCGTTCGCGTTATTATCTCCATAGGCGTAAGGTCTCCGTGCTCTGCTGAGCTCGCCCGAGAAAATCGAGGGGTAGACCAAAAGGGCGAGCGAAAAAGAGAGGAATCTTTTTTTGTTTTTTCTTTTTTTTGATGGGATGAGTTTTTTGATGCGTGGAAGAGTTGGTTGTGAGGGCGTCGTTTTTCGTTGATGAATTTGGCCTAGGTGAAATATTGAAATTTTAGTATGAATTTTCTATGATTTGGCTGTTGTGTGAGGCACGTCATTCATGTAAATAAATATCATGAAAAAGTTTTTATCAAAACGTATTTATGAATATTCATAATAGTGAAAACATAAACATAATTTTTAATAAGATTCTAATTTTTTCTGTTACAGGTAAGCACAACTATGAACCCTAAAACTTTCATTATTCCATCCTGCACTAGTGAGTACATACAACTTGCCTTTAAACTTGATTTTATAACAAAAATCATTTGCCGTACAACAGTTTCGTGAAAGTCTGAGAGCAAGCTCACAAATCTAAAAAGTTTCGCGTAAGTAACGTAAAATTTTTTAGTTGACAAAGCTAGCGGTAAATCAAGGAAATCGAAAGTTTAGAAAGCTACGAAAAAGAGATGCTTTTTCTATCATTTAAATTCAGTCTGCATTTCGCCTCTAATTCAACTTGCGCACCGCATGCACAAGCCAGACTTCTGTTACACTTTAACTCGACAAAACCGATCCGTATTTTCACTCCGACCGATTGTGCAACTACACCATACCCATTCCAAATGCAATTTTTTCAAATTATCCATTTTAACTCGGTCAAAAACCGCGAATTTGCCCAACAAGCTTGCCCCTTATAAAATCCAAGAATTTAATACGGCAAAAGTTCGCGTATTCGTGGCAAGCGAGGCGAAAGAACCCCGAGTAACCCGAGTGGCCCACATAAACCGCTAAATCCCGACAATCGGGACACTCGTGCCAAGACGCGTTGCATAATTAAATGCTCGGCTGGATTTGCTCGGTGCGGATGTTCAAGAGGTAAAGGATCGCGGCTGGACAAAGAAGCCGAAGGGGATTAAAAATCCAGTGCGATGCTAAACCGGCCGTAAAACGACGTGAGTTTATCTTTAAGCGAGAGCGCGAATTCAAGACGGTGGGATAAAGCTGAGATATAGTGTGGAGTTGTTTAGGTGATTCTCGTTTTTTAGGTTTGTTAATGTGAGCCAATTCGCAAATTTGTTTTTAGAGCAATGTTATCATAGTTGCTTGTGAAGATTTATTTTTTTTTGATATAAAAATATTATGAAGGTCAGATCCGTTATCTTGCAAAGTTAATCGAAAATTTTCCAATTTAATTTGCTTATAAAAAATAATAATTATCGTTTATAAATAATCTTTAAATCTTCTTCAAAAAGCCTTATATAAAATCTACAGAAGAAATAACCACAAACTCGCACTTTCAAAACCAAACTACCCGCTCACGACGCAAAATTTCGCGGACACCCCGTAACACAAAAGCCGCTCTCGCGCCCACACCAACCAAAGTTTTCAGCGCTGACGCATCGACAGCTCCACAATGACAACCAAAAGCCAACCTTTCGTGCATTACGCGTCCGCATTGCACAGCTCAGCCCCGCTCCAGCCTCTGTAAAAAAACTCTCCTCGTAAAATCTCCCAGCCGCAAAGCTAACGCAACACCACGGCGAAAGGCGAGTGCGAGGAAAACGAAAATCATTGCCGCGCCGAAGCTCCTTTCTTCTTTCTCGCCGATAAGAATCGCGCTCTCGCCGAGCGATATAATAAGGAAGCGATTTCTCTGCGCGCGTGTTTTCGGCGGGCAAGAAAAAAAATGCACGCGGGGGTCTCTTCCGGAGCGTGATTTCGTGGGAAAAGAATTCCGAGGCTCCAAGCGGAGACGTTTACCTCTTGGCCCTTTGCTCGTTTCATTAGCATCGAGCTACCGAGGCAGTCACGGTACGATGTATCCGGGCGCACGCGAGCCGTGATGGTAATGGAAATAAATTAACGGCTGTCGCTCTTGTCTTTTATTGCTGGTTGGCTGGCTGGATGGATTCGTGTATATGAACGCCGAGACGCGGGCACTGTGACACATACGCACGCGCGCGAGCTCGTTAATTGGTGATCGAGGCTTTGAGAATGGAGAGGGGGGAGGTGAGGGGTTTTGGTTGCGAGGAATTTGGTGGATTTTTACGAAGGCTGTTTGATGGATGGGTGAGGGGAATTAAGCGTTTATGAGCAAGGTTGCGTCGATATTTTATGGAAATTATGAGGTTTCGGGGTGAAAGTATGTTTGTAGGTAGCGGAGGCCTATTTCTGGGATAGTGAGTTTGTGGTGATGTTGGTATGATTATATTATTTAATCAATTGTTTTTTGAAGGTTAGTCGTTTATTTTAGATGACGACGAAACTAATTCATGGAATTTGATGATATTGTTATTAATTAATTTGAATAATTAATACTGTGTAGTGTATTAAAGAAAAATAACTTTTCATGTACGTGCAATAAAATAATAGAAACGTGTCTTTTGTTTGATCATGCTTCAGAGCTTCACGGAAGTAAAGACAAGTTTTTCAAACTTCATTGTCGTTTGTGTATTCATGAGAGTACGTGCACATACAATAAATCAAAAGTCCTTCAGTAAAAATTTAGAAATACGTATAAATTTATTTTATGAATATACTTGAAACTTTATTTAGAAAATAATTCAAATTCAATAATGCTCTTTTGGTGTGGTCTATGATATTTTTTCAAATAAAATCGTAAACACTTTAAGTTAAATGTAGGTATTAGTTTAATAATGTCCATTACTTAACTCGTTTAAAACACTATGATTAAAAAGCCATTCATCTTGCTATCATTAATACATAAAACAAAGCGTTGAAAAATTTGACTGCTACTTTAGCTTCATCATTGTACATAATAGATGCCTCTATGAAGACAGTGTGGAATGTAGCAATATTTAGCACTAGTTCGCAAATTGTTATGTAAACCGTGAAGACTCGATATTATAATTCTTCCAAGCTAAGCTCAGCTAAGCTGAACTAGTAAATGTGGTGTTTCTTAATTCTATATCACAATTTGTGTTAACTGAATTTTTCATCGTTAAGACACTTACGTACTTTGTGTGAGTAATGATTATTCATCTGAATTCTTTAGTACTTACTAATAAAAAACTACATTTCTAATCTTCTAGCATTTGTAATACAAAATAAAGTTGTTCGCATAACTATACAAGTAATTAACACATTTTTACTCAATCGCTACAATAGCAGTTCCTTAAATGTACATCTTGATAATGTACTCAAACGAAATATTAACATACTGTTAATGTATATTCAAACGAAATTAGTTTCAACAACTTTATTTAAGTTTCAAATTGAGTAATCACTAAAACACACGAGTTTTATTCTAAATGACCATACATCAATTCCAAAGTAATTATCAAAAATGTCCGATGAAGAATAGTTTACCAAACCACTCACACTCCAGCTCGTTAGACATCAGTTTCTCACACTATAATCAAGCCCAAACATTTACTTTCAGTACACACTCCCTCCTCGTTTCCATTTATTTTACAGCTCCTCTAAACGTCTTGACATCCTCGTTTCACACATCACCTCGCCTAAATCAATCATCAAGCCACCTAATCCTTCCTCAAACATCCTCAAATAAAAGCCAATCCAGCCCTCCTCCCGCCAAACAAACTCCCAAAAATACCAGCCTGAAAAAACCCAACAACCAACATTATTTCAACAAAAACAAACGACTAGCTGCATCTCACCATCCGTGAAAGCATCTCCTTCGAATTCCTGCCGCGAGATAGAGCGCAGGCCGACGCACTTCGATTATATGCAGGAGCTGTATCCACACGAGGGAGCGAGGAGAAAAATAAGAAATAACCAATTATGAAATTACTCGCGTATGCGAGCGTGTGTGCATGTGTGCACGTAGGAGAGTCTAATGGCCTCCACAGCGCAGCTACTGGATCGTGAGCATCGTTGCTGTGTTTTTACGAGAGGAGGATGTTTACGCGGGCTGGATTCTTTTTCGGGCGTTTTGCGATCGATTTAATTTTATGTGGGATGGTTAGTATCGGGCTGAGGAGCGAGGAGGAATTTTCATCGGGGGATTTAAGATTGCTGGGCTTTGATCGTTAGAAGGGCTGGGTTACGGGGAGAGTCGAAGGAAACTGATAGGTGTAGTGATGTTGGAAAATATTAAGTTACTAATTTTATTAAGTTTGGTACGTTTTATTTAACAATAATTAGGTTAATAACAAGACGCTTCTAATTGAACCGACTAAAACACCAACTTACTCCGTGAGAAACGGCAAGATCCATTGCGGCCTGAAACAATGAGCGTCGTTAAGGCCTGGCCTATTTTTACTCCAATATTTTTACAGACCCACGCCGCGCGCGTCTGACGTCACTTTGCAAGCGGTTCTCGCGCGAAAACAGATTTTTCTTTTTTAGCAAACGCGCGCCTCCCGCCGTCAAAACGCGCAAATTTCTCAATAAACGCAGCCTGGTTTTTCCGTCTCGGGCTCAATCAGCCAGGGCGAAATTGCCGAGCGCTGTACCAGAGACAATGCGCATGATTGTGCAGAGCTGGAAATTCGCGCGCGCACTCGAGATTCTTCGGTTCTAGAGAGAAGCCAAAAGAAAAATGAAAATCCCAGGCGCGTTTCGGGGGATGAAAAGAGGCCTTTTGTGCTTTCCGGACCATCCGGCGCGAGTGCTATTCATGTGCTAATGTTTAAGGGGTGGTTCGTTTTCGATGGGGTTGACGGGAATTTAATTTCCATTTTGTGCTTCGTTACGTTTTGAGTGGCCAGGAGTTTAACGAGCTTGATATTGTTAAAGGACTTGGCTGTGTGAAGTTTTCGGAAATTGGCTGTTTTGTAACGGTGGGTGATTACTTACTGATTGGTAGTCTGATTTAATTTGTAAATAGTCAATTTTCAAGTCTCAGTAATTTGCATTCTTTTAAAGTTACAAATTTATTCTTTACACTGGATATTTCTTGTACTTCGCCGGTTCTGTAAATTTACTTTATATTAAGAAAAAAGTCAACAAATGCGCGTGAACTAGTTCTCGTTGACTAGCTTTAAATCAATAAACCGAAGAGCCAATCTTAAAAGAATTTAAAATGAGAACTCTTAAAATAGCACGTGTCCCGTAAGGAATGCTGTGAAGAAATTATATAAGGAATGGTATAGTTAGGGACTCTTGAGCTATTCTTTATCTCTATCCCTTTCGTTTTTGGTCTGTCTTTCTCTTACTGCTGCCGGTGTGACTGTCATCATCATTTTTCTAATATGTAAATTGATATCACTGACAAAAGAAATGGTCACTTGCGAAAAGACTTCATTTCTGTATTCTTGAAATGTAAATTTAAAGCGTAACGGTCCTTTTTTCCTGCTAGCAGTTTATTTCAACAGTCTCTCTTAAAAAATTGTTATTTTAAGGAAAATTTATTCGAAAATTCTGAAATTAGTTACGTCGAATTTTTTAATGTGACTAATGGTAATACGTAACCGTCTGCATAATAGTGAATTATCACTTTTCAAAAGAGCAACTAAAGAGCATTAATTTTTCTCAACTTGAAAGAGGAAGCTTTACGACACAAAATAACTCGTGTTTCATTGTAGTTAAGCATCTAGGCTTCTTAGATTTAGTCTCTAAGATTTTTAGCTTCTGTAATAAGCCGCTAAACCGTTATGAAATTACGAAACTAAGCTTTTCAAAGTCTACATCCACTGGAACATTCGTTTTAGCATTCATCCTTGTAATTGGATATGGCAATCTGAATATTCAAAAGCTCTTCTTAATGAAAATAACTGCTTCCACGCTCTTTATAAAATCAAAGTGTGCCACTCGCGCCAGAATCATTCCATAAAACTCTCCAACCGCCGTCTCCTTGCATCGCATTATTTCAATATTCCGCAAATCAGCATGAATCACCAGCTGTCAAAACTCCCCAGCATCCCATCTTCCAGCTCTAATCAAAACGTTTATAAAACCCCGTCCTCAAAGATTTACAGCCGCACCAGTTCCGTTACCAGCCTTCCACATTCAAACCATCCGCGCCAAGACCCACTTAAATCCAGCTTGCGCATAATTCGATCTCATTCCTCTGATCGATATTATCCAATCCCTCATCCTCTCGAGAAACGCGCTATGCAAACATACACACACACACACTCTCCGTCGCGGCGCGCACTTGAGGTTACCGACCGAGCGTTTTCATTAAAGTGCACGCGCACCGCTTTGACATTGACCAATTCATTCCTGGCGCGCACGCGTAGAGTATAGAGAGCGACGTGTATTACTTCCGGCAGCGGCGCGTAATATACCTGTCGGGCGCTCCCGGCCTGCGGCAACAACACCTCGTCGACGCCTATTATACTTTAGTCTAGGTGGCTTTTCTGAGGGGAGGGGGGTAGAGGAAGCGCGCGTTAGGCGGCCTTGTTCGAGCTAATTTTTTAGGTGGCTGCGCGGGAAATTGTATGGCGGTTGAGGCTTGAGAGGATGCGAGTTTTAGGGGGATATTATGCTGAGGGCGTAATTGAGGGATTTATGATGTGGCGTTTCACGTCAGGTGGAAATTGGAAGGTTAGTTAGCGGTGTAGAGAAGTACAACAAGTGTACGAGAGCGTGAATTTGTAATTAAGGTGCTGAGGGAATTGAGTAGAATATGTTTAAAAATTAGCTTCTTTTTTTATTTGCATTAAAAACGCATTTTCGTGTATTAATGATGATTTTTTGAACAGTAACTTCTCGTCAACCAATCATTTCTGTAAAAATAATTTTTTACTTTTTTTTTCATGTTGCGATAAGATTTGGTAGCATAAATTTGTAATTAATGTAGTAATAGAATTGAGTAAAATACGATTTAAAAAACTCTTTTTTTATTTGCATTAAAATCGTATTTTTATGTATCAATGATAATTTTTCGGTCAGTAACTTCTCCCCAACCGATCGCTCCTGTCAAAA